>OY743171.1:48464812-48743894 GCA_963555705.1 Ligustrum vulgare | reverse complement strand
TATATATATATATATATTTTGAATTCGTGTACATTAATATCATATTTAAATACATTTTTTTTATCAAAAACAAATGTAAGATTAATTTTAATAATTGTCTAAAATTATATGGTTTAAAACTTTCAACATAATTTATTGACTTTCATCATTGCCCATTTGCCATGTCATGATAATTGCAAAATTTGCATAAGTATTATTTTAATCACTTGATTTATAAATAAAAGTATACTTTTATTGGTCAAATACAAATATTTGATGGGTTAAAATTAGCACAAGTTTATAATTATTTTGATTGATGTTTTTTTAAAGAAATTTAGAGAAAATGTTAAATATGAGAAGTAAATGCAGAAATTGTGAATATTATGGTTAAGAATGAATAATATTTTTTTTAATATTCTTAATTTTAATAGTTGTGTAAATATTATGTGGTATGCGATTTTCAGTATAATTTTTTGACTCCAACATTGTCCGTTGTCATATCATGATAATTGCTAGATTTACATAATTACTATTTTGTCTACTTGATTTTATAAGTAAAAAAAATATATATTAATGTTATTGGTTATATTTGTAGGTTTAAGATTAATCACACATTTATAATTACAACGATTGATATTTTGATTGAAAATTGAAAAAATTTAAATACGAGAGGCAAATGTATAAATCATGAGAAATATATTGATACCTTCCACAGAATCAATATTGTATCCATAATTTTACATCAAACGTGATATATCATTAAATAAATTACTAAATTTGAATTTTCTTTGAAGTGAATAATAACTCATAAAATTATTGAAATTAACATTCATTTATTACTTAAATATATAAATTGTCTTTTACTATTCAAATAAGTTATTATAATTTGAATTAGTTATATTGTTTATTAGTAAATTTTAATAGTTATTGTAATATATTATTATTTTCATGCATTTGAATATGTGTTAATTATGTATAAACATTAATATTTACAAATATTTATCGAAATCGATATTTTTTAATAGTAACTTTCGTGCATCGCACGATAGAAATATTAGTTGGGCTTAAAGTACAAGTGGACGGGGAAAAAGAAATGTCATTTTTTAATATAAGATTATTATATTATAATATTACTAGAGGTACAACTTCCTTGTGTATGGTACTGAAGTCCCTTTGCAGACTGCATTGCAATTTCAGCCCGAGACTCCAATTCAAAGGAGAAAGGCACCCGTGGAGGTGATCATAAAGTGTTCCATGGGACATGAACTCGAAAACCAGTAGCCTCTCCACCATCTATGCACAGTTACGGGTTACCCAACAAGTTTACAATATAATATATTGCTATGTCGAACATTGCAAAGGACCTCCAACTCCATTTCAAAATCACGGCTATTGGTGTGGATTATTGTAGCCCTTTTGACTGCCACGTGTCTTCCATCTAGGAGAGCTTTGTATACAAAATCATAAGGGATAATTGCATTGGTTACTTGAAAGTAACCAAACAGATCTTTTCTCACAAAAAAAAAATACTGAAAAATACGGCCGACTACTGCTCTTCTTCTTCTTCTTCTTAGAGTGACACCAACTCCCCACTGCTACCACCGCACCACCACGACCACCCGTATAAACACTACCGAAGAACTGCAACTTACCACACCATCAACCATCGAAACTGGTCTTTTTCCCCGTGCACTGGTCTTCTTCCCCGACTTCACTGGTATTCTTCTCAGCTGCATTGGTATTCCGTCTTCTTCCCTCAATTCATAAATTGTATAGATAGAGAAGGAGGTGATGGTAGTGGAATAATGGAATTTAGGATATGCATCCAAATGACAACATGCCGGAATGCTTCCTGGACCATTTTTCTTACTCTTTTGATCAAAAATATGAGGAGGGAACATGATGGCTGAATACATGCTGATGTGGGCTCAAAGAGAGCACATTGAGATGATGAATCGATACAAAATACAGAGAAAATACTGGTGTCAAATTATTGTGATTGTGTTTGGCTATGATGGCGGTGGTTTGTGGATTAATACCTGAAAATGTGATAATAATGGATGAAAAGTGATTGATTTTATGTTTGAGACAAAGTATCATAAGAATTTTGTGAAGCGTTACGAATGTAGGAAGCAAATTTCATATTCGTCCATTCTTCACTTTCTAGGGCTACGTTATGGCATAAAAGATCAGTGTTTTAAAAATCTCACTTACCTAGGCGCTTAGGTGCGCTTAGGCTTGAAGCTTGGTCTCACCGCTTCATACTTTACCCGTGCTTCGCTCGAGCATTGCAGCATTTTTTAGCGCCTAGATACGCTTAAAGCTTGATTCTCGATCTACCTCTTCATCACGTTTTACATTTTTTAGAAGACTATAAAAGACACATGGATGGAGTACAAAATAAATAAATAGTGAAATTACATTTTTTCAAATAATATTACTAGAAGTTACCAGTGGGAAGGAGTGAAAGAAATAATGAGTTAAAATTGTAAGCGGATTAAAACTGTCCTTCAAATTTTATAAAATTGATTGTTCAACTTAAAATTGAGGAAGATGAGACATTTAAAGTTTAAACAAAAAGAATGGATGTTCTCCGCAAGAAATAGGAAAAGTAAGGTGTTATGCAACCAAAAGTGAAGAGCCCATTTTATAAAGGGAATCTGGGCTAAGGCCATCTTCAACCATAAACATCAATTTGGTACACCATTTGTACCAAAATGGTGCAAAACTTACACCATTTCTTGAACCCATCTCCAATCATATGGACCAAATGTTACACCAAATCTAAAATTCATTATTATATTATTTGTTTTCAATTAATTTAAATTGTAATTCATTAATGAAATCGCACACTTATACACTACATAATGCACATATTTAACATTTAAAAAGAGATCATACGTAGTGTCACATTTCACGCGTCGATTACACAAGATGGAAAAAGGGAAAAACGACACTGACTTGCTCAGACAACGAAACGATAACAAGCTTTAGAAATGTCATCGCGAATGAAGTTTATGCCGAGAATATGCTCATGATGCAAGATCCTAATTCAATCACTGACCCTGCGAGACGCGAGTTCTTTATTCAAGAACAGAGGAAAATTATTAGGAAGAGAGAAGAAATCACAGAGCCAGAACCCGATCAACCAACCCAAACCCATTTGATGAGTAAATGTGTGGACTAGATGGGTCGTCACATGATCTCCCAACTACTAGACCATGATGATATTGCTAGGGAACATCATCTTTTCACGTAACTTCGTGTGTGAGTAGTTGTGTTGCAATGAATAAGTGCACATGTCTTAAGCGCGTGTATTATCTTATTTGTCGTTAGTGTTCAGTAAGTGTAACGTTTGTGTCATGCACTTTTATTCTACTTGTTCCAATTTGAATTAGTGTGTTATCTACTTTTATTTCTTTTGTTCGAATCTTCATTTTTACAATTTCATTATTTTTTCTATGTATAATTAACATAATATAAGATATGTCAAAGTGGGAGATACAAATTTATAGACCAAAAAATAGTTTCAGTCACTTCACTTATCTTTTGGAATAAAATAAAATAAAATAAAATAAAATTAACTGCTAATAAACAAAAAGAAAAAAATAATTAAAAACATAATTATTTTGTTCAATGGCAATCTTGTAAATAATGAAATGGCAATTTTGTAATATTGGGAAGACATTTTGTAATAAATGGTGGCACACCATTTGCACAGTCACACGCCAAATTTGGGTGTTGCTGTGCAGAACACCATTTTAGTCCAAGAAAATTGGTTTGCATTGAAGATGATTTTTGGATCAAAATAATATTTATAGTGTTTTTGGTACACGGTTGGAGAAGGCCTAACAACCACCCTTTATATGTAGAATATTTTTTGGGAAATTACACAATCTACCCTAAAAAAAAAAAAAGCTATATGAAAAATAATTTTTACCTTAATTTCAACCTTAATTACAACGTAATTATACCCTTCTTCACAATTAACGTACTCAGCCAGGAAAAACCTCTCTCTCCTCTCTCTCTCTCTCTCCCCCCCCCCCCCCCCCCCCCTTCTCTCATTTACGGTTTGCATCTGGTCAGATTTGAGTTCGAAGATTTGTGGGTTTTAGTACTACGTACGCTTGAGTGTTCTTGAGGGTTGGAGCTGCTGAGTTTGGAGGTTGTGAGGGATTTCGTAACAATGGTCCTCTTCAACTACTATCTTCAGCATCATTTCGACAGATTTGAGTCCGTTAAGGGTTGTGTTTGCTATTCCTCACGATCTAACTGTTCACCCAGTTTTGAACATGACTGGTTCTTCCAATTCATGGGTCAATTATGGTTTTTGATGGTGGAATCTTATTCTCCCAACAACACCATACCTGAATCTTCACTTTTTGGGACATTCCTAACCTATTTCAAATTTGGGTCAGTGCTATGAATTGCTCATTCGTGAGCTACACATGGTTTAGCGAGGGTGTCTGTGTTCATTTCGAACTAAAGGTGACAGTGACATTGTTCAAGCATCTACTATAGTGTTGGGTTTTGATCTTACTTGGGTTTTGCTTGCATTCCGACTGATTGCTCATCTACTTCTAGGCTTCAAGATATTTTTTGGTGTTCTTTCAACTCCTTAGATTCTGCACTTCCTCCTATTGTGACTATTCTTTTGAGATGTTGTTTGGTGGAGGTTGTTTGTTGACTTTGGTGTAAATGGTGCAGTTTACAACCTTATGGAATTGCTATAGATCTAGGATTGTTGTTTGGGCCAGAATTTAGCACTTGTTGCCAGTTGGTTGAACTTTCTAGTCTAGGATGCATGATTGATGAACCTTAAGAGGATGTTTTTAAAGGTTTTCTGCCTTTCACTAAGGCTACTAGAATAGATAACAAGACCAAAAATCTGGAATTGGCACTCAGCAGTGTGAAGAGTTGGGTGCTGGAAAATTGTTGTGTTTTCCCAGTGTAGGTAGTTGGTTTGGGCTGTGGCTTGGCTGCTGCTGGAAAACGAGGCCAAATTGCTGCCATAACTAGGGAAATTCTGAGGGCCAAAATGTAGTCAAAATGGGGACAAGCAGGTTGTGTTTCTTGGTTTACAGATGCAGAATTAAAACAAAGTTGGGTCGTCCCCAGCCTAAGGCTTATGGGACAATGCTAGACGCACCTCGGGGCTTACTCTCGAGGTGACCCTCTACTCACATGGAGGGGGTGGAGCCCACCAGCCCACCAAGCCTCGAGGTGCGTCTATCATTTTCAAAGCTTATGGTAGTGTAAACAGAGAATGAAGGGGCCACTATTAGCTCCAACAATGTGTCCTACTTGTGTTTGAGTTTGTAATTTCCTTCCGTTTGTCCGGGTATGCCTGGTGTACGTGTTTGGTTTGATTGTCACTTTTCATGTCGTGTATCCCCGAGGTATGTGTATTTGTATTGGAACCTTACTTTTCACGCCTTTGCCGGAGTATTTATATTTTTGTAGAAGTATTTTGTGATTTGTATAATTTGTTAGTCAATGATATATATTGCAAATATTTCAAAAGTGACGTTCAAGTGAAAAAAAGTGATAAAGTGCCACTTTTTTTTTTTTTCTCTGTCATTTTTTAGTTAAAAGAAAAAATTTTAAATTTTCTCTAAATTAGTTCAAAGAAAAAGTAAAAAGTGACAAAGTACCACTTTTTTATTTTATTTTTTTTAAAAAAGGACATTGTATCACTTTTTAGTTTTAAAAAAATAAAAAAGACTTTTTGTCACTTTTTTAACTAAAAAGTAACACAATGTCACTTTTAGTTAAAAGTGATATATTTTCACTTTTTTTAAAAAAAAAGTGACAAAACTATTAAAAATGTTGCACTCAGATTTTACAAAGTATATTTACTTTCTAAAAAACTTTAAAATGTATTTTTGTAAATGGTCCAACAATAAAGGTATTTTTGTAAGTACGTCATATTTTTTTTGAGGAAACTACAACGGGCCAGGTTCATAGGTTCCTTACCTCTCAACATACATATCAACTATCAATTTCAAAAACCAAAATTTCAAGGTATTAGTTCAAAAATCAGGTTTATTCATATTATTAAATGAAATTATATTTCTCTAAATTCTATTCACCCCATCCCCGGTCCATCGTCATTTACGTTTCAAAAAAAAAAATTTTGAAGCAGCGGAGAACGATATCGTCTCCTCCCATCGCCATAGTCGCCAAAGACACCACCTATCTCCAATGACGACGAGACCTAGAGAAGACAGCAACACACGGCACAGGCAGTACTGTAGTGATGCAAACAAAGGAAGACGTGGATTTCCATATTCAATCTGGGGGTGCACCTCTAGTCGATCTATGTGGGAGTTGGGTCCAGTTTTGGTGCGATTGTGTTGTGTGCGCGATGATGGTGGTTGTGCATAGAAGGTGATGGTCATTAAGTAGCGTCAGAGAAGATGTTTTTTTGGTGGTTCGTCAGAGTTGTAGTTGTGGCTACTGGCGATGCAAGTGGTTGGTGGTGTTGGTTTCAGTGGTAGAGGTTATGTGGTGAGATGTTGGTTCAAGTGGCAGTAATAGTGTGTTGATGATGGATATGGCGCAGTGATTGGGGATATTAGTCTTCTTGGGTGATGCCAACTCCTCCGACGGCGGCGACGGCTGTGATGAGGTTGGATGGTTGGGATCTAGATTGAGGTGTCTGCATCGGATAGTCGACAATGGTGGCATTGGGAGTTGGGGGAGATGAAATGTCATTGTGGGGGTATGGAGGGGGTGGGGTGGGTTTGGTGATATTCTGTGATGGAAAATATATCATAGTTAATTAATTAGATAATTTGTAACCATAAAATTTATGGTTTGTAATCGAGAAGTGAATTGTAACCAATTAAATCGATAATTTGTGATAAAAAATGAGTCTTAGTTAATTAGTTTGATACTTTGTGATCCATAAATTTGTGGTTTGTGACAGAAAAATAGACTGTGACCAATTAAATCGATAATATGTGATCGAAAAATGAGTTGTGACCAACTAATTTGGTAAATTGTGACTGTGAAATTATTTGTGACCTATAAAATTTGTGATTTGTGTTCAATAAATAATTCGTAACGTGTAAAACTTGTGATTTATGACCTATAAATAAGTTGTGACTTAATAAATTTGAAAATTGTGACCGAAAAATAAGTTGTTACCACAAATTGTAAAAATTGTGAATAATAAAATCGAGATTTGTGACCAAGAAAAAGTTATGGTCTACAAAATTCGAGATTTATGACCGAAAATAAGTTGTGGCTTATGAGATTTGTAAAGAGTAAATATTCAAATTAGGACCTATCGTTTGAGGTCGCTGCCTATTAAGGACCTATCGTTTTTTTTTTTTGCAAGATTAGACACCAAATCATCTTTCTTTACCCGATAAGGACCTCTGTCCACCGCCGTTAACTTTTTTTGGAATAAATAGTCAAATAAGGACCTATCGTTTTAGGTAGCTGCCTATTAAGGACCTATCGTTTTAGGTCGCTGCCTATTAAGGACACATCATTTAATTAATGACCTATTGTATTGATTAAATAGTCAAATAATGACCTATCGTTTTAGGTCGTTGTCTATTTAGGACATATCATTTATTTATTTATTTATTTGCAAGATCTTACCCAGATCACCTATCATTTCAAAGTTTTGCATTTTAATTTACTTTTAAAATATTATCCCATCAAATTTCATTTCCCGTTATAACTTCATTGAACAATTCAAAAATACGTTTATGCGTTTAATAATTTTTTTCCTATTTTTAATTCAAATAATTATCTTTTATTCCTCTATTGGGCAATACTATTTCGTTTATACGCATTTGAACAATTCAAAGAACATGTTATGCTTTCAATGAATTTTTTCTATTTTTAACTTAAAAAATTATGTTATAGTTACCAATAAAAATAAATTTTTTTTAAAGTAGGATGAATGTAAAATATTTTATTTTAAACTCACTTAAATTCTTATCAAAACTATCAATTAATTGTTTTCCAATTAATGTGTATAAAATAAATAGGTCCTTAATATTAATTTGACTGATAAGATGTGGAATATTATATATTCTTAATTATTTAAATTATTTATTTTATACGCATTAATTAGAAAATAATTGTTTTTTCTTTTTTTATATAAATTAATTGATAGTTTCGATAAGAATTTAAATGAGTTTAAAATAAAATATTTTATATTCACCCTACTTTAAAAAAAAAATCTATTTTTATTGGTAACTATAACATACTTTTTTGAGTTCAAAATAGAAAAAATTAATTGAAAGTATAAACATGTTCTTTGAATTGTTCAAAATGTGTGTTTATAAACGAAATAGCATTGCCCAACAGAGGATTAAAAGATAATTATTTGAATTAAAAATAGGAAAAAATTATTAAACGTATAAACGTATTTTTGAATTGTTCAATGAAATTATAACGAGAAATGAAATTTGATGGAACAATATTTTAAAAATAAATTAAAACGCAAAACTTTGATATGATAGGTGATTCTTGGTAAGATCTTATAAAAAAAATAAAAAAAAAATTATAGGTCCTAAATAGACAACGACCTAAAACGATATGTCCTTATTTGGTTATTTAATCAATACAATAGGTCTTTAATTAAATGATGGGTCCTTAATAGGCAGCGACCTAAAACGATAGGTCCTTAATAGGCAGCTGCATAAAACGATAGGTCCTTATTTGGCTATTTACTCGAAAAAAAGTTAATGGCAGTGGACGGAGGTCTTTATCTTGCAAAGAAAGATGATTAGGGATCTAATCTTGCCAAAAAAAAAAAAAAAAAGAGAGGTCCTTAATAGACAGTGACATCATTTGTAAATTGTGACTGAAAAATAAGTTGTGACCTAAATTTTCAGAATTTGTGACGTTGAAAGATGTGACCTATAGAATTTGTGACTAATAAGAGAGTCGTGACCGATTAATTTGATAATTTGAGACCAAAAATAAGTTGTGATCTATAAAATTTGTAATTTGTGACGGAGAATAAATCGCGACTAATTAATTTGATAATCGGGATCTTTAAAATTTGTGAGTTTTGATATGTGACCATAAATTGTATAGTTGTGGCCTTAATTATTTAATTTCCAATTTAATTATATATATATATTTTTTTTTTAACAAAAACTTGATTTTTGAATTAAAAGAACAAATTTCTTAAATATTAAATCTTATCTTTAAATTTCCTTACTTTTGCATTTTACCCATTCCTTAATTCAGAATTCAGGAATTACACTATTATATTCACTGTTCAAGTCTTAATTAAACTTATTAATTCTAATCAATAATATTTCAATCTTTAAAATAAATATATTACCCTTCTTTCCCACCCACGCCATGCCACCCTACCATATCCTATCCTACCCAACCCTGCCCTATCATATCATATCCTACCCTAAGCACACCACCCACACCCCCACCCCCACCCACCCAACCTGATCATTTCAAAATTGAAATTAAAAGCAGATATGTTAACCCCATTCATTTCTTATTCTTCTCCATACTTGTGCATTGAGTCCGATTGTGGTGCTGGTGAACAAGATCTGAAGATGAAAGTCACCGGCCAAATGAAGTTTCCAGTAGCCCATGACATTCACTTCGTTGGCCACATCGCTTTTACGTCGTGGCTACATAAGGCTGTTGCAGCCTTCTTCCTGTTGGTGATCCGTCTTCCTGCATTATTCAAGAATATCGAGCGACAGAGGATGGGGGCGAGCGATCTACATCTACATCATCATTCAACGAAGGATTTGTTTTGTGGTGGCAGCGATTGTACCGTAGGGTTGATGGTGACAATGGTGGTGCAATGTCTTTCCAGTGGTAGTGCACTGTCTTTCCGATGTTGGTGTAGTTTTTTTTACGGTGATTATGGTATGGGGATGAAAGTGACGATGGTGGTGTAGTGTCTTTTCGGTGGTGGTATAGTGTCTTCCAATGTATAAAATGCAGTGTGTTTACAGTGATTATGTTGTAGCGTTGAAGGTGATGATGGTGGTGCAATGTATTTCCGGTGTTGGTGCAATGTGTTCACGATGGAGGGTGTTAGTGGTGGAGGAGTGGGTGGTTTCCTTCCAGATGTTTGAGTTTCAATAGTAGGTACAAGTTCAATTGGGTCACATATACGAGTCATAGGGAAAAAGTTCAAGTCACGGTTCACGAGTCACGTGTCACATGTTTAAGTCACGGTTCATGGGCAGAATGATGTTCACTACAATTTAAACTGGGGTCACATATATCGGTCACATGTCACAAGTTCAACTCACAGGTCAAGGGTCACATACTCAAATCACATGTTCAAGTTACATATTCAAGTCACAAATCACATGTTCAAGCATTAGAGTCTAAGCCTAGTTAGAGGCAAGTATCCCTTTCTCATGTAATTCAGCAAGCAGAATTATATTCACTACAAATTCAACTGAGGTCACATATACGAGTCACAAGTTCAAGTAACATGTCACATATTTAATTCACATTTCACATGTTCTAGTCACATGTCACAATTCATACCTCAGGTTACAGTCGCACTGTAATTTCGCATATCAAAATTCATACGTCTAAGGTACAAGTAACTAACAGAGCCAACCCTGGACCTAGGCGGTCCAGGTGGCTGATTAGGGCCCCCAAAATATAAGGACCCGCAACAAATCAGATGGTAGGGAGCGAAACAGGAAGGCAGGAAGGAGATGAAGAATGGATTTTTGGGTAAAAACCATAGATCGTGGACTTGATTTCTAAAGCTTTTATAGAGAAATATATTATGTGGATCAGGCCTTAGAAGGCATTCTCATCATTTCCACCGATTTGGAATTCATTTTGGAGAAGTTTTTCACTCATTGAAGATCCTTGAAGCTCACTGTACTCTCTCTCCTCTTTCGACAATAAGCAGACTAAGAAGGAGGAGGTCATTTTTATCTCTCTTATGCAGTAGAAAATGATATTTATACCCTGGAAGATAGAATTTTTTTATTTTACGCAAATAAAATATTTATGTTTTTAGTATTTATTTTTAAAATTATTTTTCAAAAAGATTCTATAAAATGTTTCGCTTAATGCCCCTGATATCTCATGGCCGGACCTGGTAACAAATGTCACAAGTCGTATTCCATAAGTCACATATCAATTTCAACAAATCACAGGCAGTCGTAGGTAACAAAAATTCTTCAAAATTAGCGAGTCATATTTGAAATGGAAAAAGGGCGTAACACCATATCTCTCTGTGTATATATATCTATATATGTGTGATTCTAAAGTGACAGTTGTTATTAGTGGTGGTGCACTGAAACCTGAATGTGGTGGTGGTGGTGGTGGTGGTGGTTGCAGCGTGACATGATCTACATCGATTATGGAGTATTGAGATGAGACTCGGGTGGGGTGGGTGGGAGTGGGTGCTTCTAATTTAGATAATGTATATAATTGTTTTATATAACACATGATTTGTGGAAGTTTAAACTTTATTCTTTATATTTGAATTGTGATTTTGTAATAACCCGGTATGTGTATTCTTCCTTATTTTTGAGCGTCCCCTTTTGGCTTAACTAAAAAAAAAAAAATTAGCAATTAATTATAATCATAATTTTTATTAACTCTTTACTTTTGAATCAAGTCTCTTATGAAAAAAGATCTTTTGTCTCATGGTAGCCTGCTGCATGTCCAGGAACCTGACCAAACAACAAAGATATCGCATATTTTATGAAATTTTTAAAAATATATTAAAAATCTTATTTTTAGAAAAATCAAATATGGTCTAAATTTACGTGTCAAAGAATAAGATTATTTGATATTATTTATTTAAGTTCCTAACACTTAATATCGAATTGCCCTGTTTGGTAAAAATTAAAATCCAGATTTTAATCTTAATCAAAGTCAACAATTAATATCTCTTACTCATTTTATGATACTCGAAATTTTTCAACCACAAATTTCATAAGCTTTTATTAAAATTTACTAAACATTTGATTTTCATTTTCACCAGATAGAGGCTAAATAAGTTCTATTTTGGATTACAGTCTTTTTTATTCTTACTTGTCTATTTAGGATTCAAAGGAACAATTATAGATTTAACATATAGTGACATATTTATATTTTCTATCATTAGGTACCCGAATCTCCATTTTACTCTACATGAGTAATAGCCTCAATAGAATCATAATAATTATTCAAAAATATTTGTTTTGGAATCGATTACTATTACATTTCAGGCGTAATCACTCTTCAGACATATTATAAATTTTTCAATTGTTTAATCTTCTCCTAATGCTGAGAAATCTTTTATTATATCAATCAACGAATCATATCGCAACATATTCTTAGCATTCATTTATTTCCATCTCATTACGTTCAGGTGGAGTGTATATATATTTCATAAGTCGATTATAGGGGAGGTTGTTATGTTTTGTATTCAAATTTTGAGGCTTGTGAAATAACATCTTTACTCAAATTGTTTTCATATAACTACTATAGCAAATCATTTAAGCTATTTAATTTTGTTAAACAATTGGCAATACAATATACTTATTATTATCCCAATTAATACATGAAATCATTTAATAATTTTGGGATATGAACTCATTAGCATGTATCACTTTGTTGGTAATATTATAACTTGGGCAAATAATCTCTTAAATCTCATGTATAAGTTTTCAATAACTCATATAACCACTTATTGGATCTAATTTTCAAAATTTCAATACCTACAAAATTCACCCTTAAATTATTATAGAATTAGAAATATTAGGAACTTACTTCCATATTTAGCAAATGAGATAATTAGTTTCTTTGAGAACAAGAAACACATGAGAATTTATTAATCTGTAGAATCTTTTGGTTCTTCAATGAATGTCATTTTGAATTATCAACAATTCTCAATATGGAACCGTAGTGATCCAACTAGTCATGTCAAATTATAAAATATTAAAGTTATCAATCGAATTACTGATTCAATACAATGTTTGTAACGATTGTACGGTTACTAGTATAGTGTACAATTAAGAAACACTATTAGAAACTTTGTAGGTTATCCTGTTATTAATATTGTTTGAATAATTAAAATTTATAAAGTTATGCCTTTCAGGAGTAATAACATAATATTCTTTTAGGATATTGATACATATAATTTGTGATTCTTCAGGTACACGTGAATACAATATTCTCTAGCATATTAATAATGTTATGATATTAATTCGGGAGCGCCAGCAAATTATTATTTAAAAATGTTAACTCTTAATGAGCGAGTTTTCTAGCATAATGATAGTATTTTATAGAATTTTCATCATATAAATATTTAATCAAAAAGACACAGAATGTTCATATATATATATTGCAAACATGAACAAAAGTAAAGCAAAGGATACAAGATAAGACTTATATATAATAAATAATTGATGAAGAGAGTATGATTTAGATTATGCATATATATCATTTGCTTCAAATAAATAATAAACACAACTGAACAACTAAGTTATGTTTATCAAGTGCATCAAACCATGTTATGAGTTATATGTTATCCTTTAGAGATAAACATTAATTTAAAATTACATATATGACATATTCTTCAATAGATGTGCTACTTCGGGAGCACGGGAATTTTGTTATTGTTTTTACAAAAGTAATAATTCAATTTCCTCTGAAATATTATAAATTATAATTCATACTCTTTATGAGCGAATAATATTTTTCTGAAATATAAATTATAATATTGTGCTACTTCAGGAGCAACAAAAAAATATTTTTTTAGAATATTTATAAATCTAAATAATAAAACATCCTTCTAGAATATTGAAAAATTTAATTGATACTTTACAATATTCTTCTGGAATATGCGTACTATAGGAATATCAAGTTTCATGGCTATGCCCCTGTTTGATAGAGATTAAAATAAGATTTTTAGCGAATTTTGATAAAAGTTGATCATATTTTTAGTGAATTTTGATAAAAGTTAATGAGATATATGGTTAAAAAGTTGTGGAACCATGAAATATATGGTTCTGATTAATTGTTAACTTTGAATTTGATAAGAGTCTAATTTTTAAAAATATGAAAGCAATATTGTTCTAAAATATTGATTTGTATAAAATTGTTCACCAGTACATATTTGTCTAAATAATTAAGTAATTTACGTAGCTTTTTGAGAAAATCAACGCAAATAAAAATAACGGTGACAATTTTGTATATATGGTAGGACAATATCATATGCATTGGAATCGATGCATAAACCTATATTATTTTAGAACAGATAACGCAACCCAGCTCTCATATCTTTCTCTTTCTCTCATCACACGGCCTCTCTCTCTTTCACTCCCCTAATCAACGCCACCACCGCTAACCCCATCGTCGTCGCCATCATTCACACCCACACTATCAGTACCACACCCTATGACCACTACCACTACCGCGCTTCTCTCTCTACCATTCGTTCACACACCACTACTCACCCCCGTCGGTCGCCACCTCCTCCCTCTCGCTGCCGCAGCCACCATCGTTGGCGTAAGGTGGGTGGTGTGTGTGTGTGTGTGTGTGTGTGTGTGTGTGTGTGTGTGTGTGTATTGTCTATATATAATGTATTGTATGTATAGATATATATAGTGTAGTAATATTTTTATATATGTGTGTACTTTTTTATTTATTATGTATATATTTATATAGTGTAGTAACTTTTTATACATATATGTTATATATTTATTATGTATATGATTGAATTTATGATTTTATTTGTTAATTGATTTAATTAAACATTTTAACATATAAACACGCACAAATGAGCTATCTATGTATACTTGTTTGGGTATGTACATTATAAATAAATTTTCACTTTTATTTACAATTTCAACTTGTTAATTGATCTTGTTAGTTTATGATTGAATTTATGATTTTACATGTTAATTGGTTTAAATGAACTTTTTATTAATTTAGTTCGAATGTAAATTTTAGATTGTTGATTTTGAGTTATTAGATGGGTATATTGTAATTTTTGAATTGTTATAGTTTTATTGAAATTTTAGAATGTTTTTTTTATAGAATATACAATTGATTATAGACTTTTGATGTTGATGAGTTGAGAATTGATTTTGGAGTAGTTGATGATATTGAAGTTTGACTGCAGTTGTGATTGAGTTTTGGATCATATATTGAGGTTGAATGTTTCGATTTTATTGTGACATTTTGATTTTCCCTATAGGTTGGTTAAGTCAAATTTATAGGGGAGATTCTGGTATGATTTTATAAATAAAAAATGAAATTTATAATTTAAGGTGATTTCATGAATTTTAATACATTGTAAATATCTTGATGTATAGGTTGTTAGATAAGGATCGGAGTTGGATGTATGGGAGACGTAATACACAAGAACAAGTGAAAAAAGTTGAAGAATTTAGGAAATGTGTTGAGGAAAACAAAATAAAGAAAGGGGAAGAAATGGTTTTATGTATTTGTTGTGATTGTAAGAATTTGAGAAAGTTCCGTAGCTTTGAGCAAGTGAAGAGTCATTTGATTCGTCGTGGGTTTAAAGAGGGTTATACACGATGAATATGGCATGGTAAGAGTATACTTCTTAAGAAGAGCACCGGTGACATTGAGGGTTTGAGCAATAACGATGAGATTAATGTGGAGAATGACGAGAATGATGTGGATAATGATCTGATAGATAAAATGATGAGTGATATACAAGAAGACTTCATTGAAAAGCCTCATATATTCGATAACTTATTCAATGATTCTAAAAACCCTTTGTTTTCTGGTTGTAATACATTCACAAAATTGTCTAATGTGTTCAAATTGTATAACTTGAAAGCAAAGGATGGGTGGAGTGATAGGAGTTTCACAATGTTATTGGAACTTTTACGAGAGATGCTTACGGAGGATAACGAGTTTCCTAGTTCAAGTGGGATCATGTCAGTAGATGTTGTTAAAGATATGATCACGAAGGAGACCGGTCAGGTCAGGTTGGAGTGGCAAAATAAGTTCGACAGTATGCAACAAAAATATGATTCTATCCTTCAGCATACTGGCTTAAATCTTGATGTCAATGTGGACATAACTCCGCCTCCCCCACCACCAACTCAAACGAATTGCCACTCTGTTGATCCAAATCCATATGATGGGCTTTGGGTATCAAATGTGAATTAAATTATTTAAATGTGTAGAATATTATTTTAAATCGATTTCAACTGTACGATCTAATGTTGATTTTCAATAGAAACCAATATTGTAGCGTACTCGGTCCTGAAGGGCTGTCGGCCGTCTACTCATGGTCTTTCCACTCCCCCCTGGTCGTCCTGCTCCTCAACAGCTGGCAGCCTCGTTTCCAGGAAGTGGATTTTTGCCTCCCCAGGGATTCGAACCTTGTACCTAGGGGCTAAGTACAAACTTCTTTGAATCCCCGGTACCATTAGACCGATTTACAAGTCCAATCCCAATGTCTTGATTTCGATTAGCAATACACCGTGTGCCCGTATATATATCATCTGATAATACACGACCCATTAGTGTTTGGATAAAAATCCGTTCCGGCATCATCCCATTCCGAGGACTCACAGAAATACCCTGGCTGGTGCCACAATCTGAAGTTCTGGTCCTGGAGGGATAATATCAACCGCTTGACGTCCATCCGATGGATCTGTTATAGATATTTCATATCCCCCCTTTTCTTTTCGTATGATTTTGCTTACTATACCCGCTGCTGTAAGTAAATAGATCCGAAACATATAAAATTCGGTTAATCCTGCTGTACTCCAAGCTATTATTGCGAGAATCGTCGAATACAACCAACTATCATTAAGAATTTCATCTTACCAGGATTCCATGAAGTTTGTACTTAACCCCTAGGTATAAGGTTCGAATCCCTAAGGAGACAAAGATTCACTTCCTGGAAATGAGGCTGTCAGCCGTTGAGGAACAGGACGACTAGGAGGGAGTGGAAAGACCATGAGTAGACGGTCGACAGTCCTTGAGGACCGACCGGGTACGCTACAAAAAAAAATAGTTTTTTTGTAACGACCCACCTCCCTCGTTGGGGCCTTCTCCGAGTCGCACTCATGGTATTTCCACTCCCAGCTGGTCATCCTGCTCCTCAAGGTTGTCTAATGGTACTAGGGATTCCATGAAGTTTGTACTTAATCTCTAGGTACAAGGTTCGAATCCCTGGGGTGGCAAAAATCCACTTCCTGGAAACGAGCTGCCAGCCCTTGAGGAGCAAGACAACCAGGGGGAGTGAAAAGACCATGAGTAGACGACCGGCAGCCCTTGAGGACCGGGTACGCTACAAATACCTTGTCGTCTCGCCGTAAGCTGTGATGATGAGCTTTATATAGTGGCGAGAGGGGCGGTGTTTCCATCTGAACCTGGAACTGTGGTGCGCCATCAACCACTCTTGACCGATCATGTTAAATTGACATTTGATGATGTTGTACATGTTGCAGAAGCGTATCGTCTTCCAGTGCCATCTCAAATCACACCATAGTGGAGGGGAGCTATTGGAAGCGTTAGTCAATGACCTCAACATTTGGTTATGTTAGGAGAGGTAATAATTTTTAGTTTGATATTTATATAAGATGAGTTATGATGATAACAATTTCCTAAATGTAGGAAGAATCGCCAAAAAAAGGCAAAAAAACTCGATAAACAAAAAAAGGCCCGTAGTTCTGAAATGTCATCTACCTGACGATCTCCGCTTGTTGATGATGTAACGTTACAACGTCTAGGTGATGATTGCAAAAAAATGCACAATGCGGTCATTCGGTTGCCTGTTGGTATTGACTTCTTCAATGTGCTTTTAGACGCAAATTTGTCTCATCATGCGGACAACACAGATATTTACGTTACGATTAAAGACATCGCCGACTTCCTTAAAATGGAGTAGTTGAGTATATTCATCCTGCAAGTACACCCAAGGTAAGATTGCGTAACACAAATTTATAAATTCCATTTAAATTTTCATTATTCATTTATTGATTGATTTAATTATTTTTAGGTACCTACATGAGTTGTGTGAGGAATTAGGTGTCAATTCGATTGGATTTATGTGTCTGTCACAAATTGCGTCAGTTAAGGTAGAAACTAATTTTGACAGCGTTATTACGTATATGGCTGAAACCATGAAGAGATTGCAATCCAAGCAATACGTTCTCACACTGTACTTTCTAGAGTAAGACTATTAATATTCATTCTTTCTTATTTAGTTTGAAT
Organism: Ligustrum vulgare; assembly: GCA_963555705.1. Classification (NCBI taxonomy): domain Eukaryota; kingdom Viridiplantae; phylum Streptophyta; class Magnoliopsida; order Lamiales; family Oleaceae; genus Ligustrum; species Ligustrum vulgare. Next base: position 48,725,735 of record OY743171.1, on the reverse strand, counting down.
CATTTGACATTTAAAGGTTTTTTACACGTTCATAATACGTAGGAGCCATTAGATGTTGCTTGTAATTTGTTCTCAATCCAATACTATGTTCAAATAAGCGTAAACTACACACCATACCACCATTGAATACGAAAGTAATTTTATATTGCTTTGATCATTTTTTTTTGTTTAGTGCGTGGAGGATAAGTTTTGATAGTTATCGTAGAATAATTGTTATCGAGTTTGAAGTGAAATTGATGTGTTTGTGTTGTAATTATTGATAAGTTAAGATAATTTTTAATGGCAGAGTCTCTCTACAGGTTAGTTATGTTTAATTTATAGGAGATATTCTGCTAAAATTTATGTATAAATGTCATAACTCGTTCATATTTACTTAAATTTTAGGGCTCTTAACACATTTTGAATTTATGGTGGCAAGAGAACTATAGACAATATAAATTGGATACTAATTTCGGTATGTCAATTTAAAAGTTAATAAAAACTCTTTAATAATTATATATATTTCTATTTATTTATACGAGTAATATTATTAATAGTTTTAATGTGAAAATTTCAGTGTCCTCAACAACCCGGAGATTCTGAATGTGACTATTATGTTATGAGAAATATGTATGAGATAATCACACAATATTTTCAATTGACTTCTTTTGATAAAGTATTATAAGTTATTGAATATTATGAATTGTTTAATAATAGATTTATTATAGTTATTAACAAATAACTAATTATTCATTTTAATTATTTGTAGATATTTTATCAAGAATCTTATTCAATGGAGGAGATAGACGAGATTAGAAATTTATGTGCCAACTACTTTTATGAAGATTGTACGTAAATTTTGATTTTTTATGTTATATGGGAACATTTGTAATAAATAATTAATGTAAATGTAAATTCACTTATTTATTTTTATTACGTATTTGATGTTGATTATATGTTGATTGTTTATAGCTACATTTGACGATGAGAATGTAGGAAAATAACAGGATTTTTGGATAAAAAATAAAATAATAAGAAAATGCGTTGGTTGTGGTGACAACCGACGCATATAGATCAACTGACGCATTCAGTTGATCTATATGCGTCGGTTGTCGGTTGTAACAACTGACGCATATTTTGATCTATATGCATCGGTTTTAACCACAATCGACGCATATAGTCAAACTTTTTGTGTCGGTTAAAAATCAACGCTTTTTCACCTTACCTTTTACGTTTGTTCCAAATGCGTCACTTCCACAACAGACGCATATTGTATTTTACAATCGACGTCAATTACTGAAATTGTACTAGTGTTTCTTCATCACATGTAACAACATAATATTATGATTTATGTCATTTCATTGAATATTCTAATAGAATATTGTCACATAAAGAGTAATAAAAATAATATTATTCAATAACATTGAAACTAGCAATAAAACAATATTATTCTGAAATATTGATTTTATGTCGACACCCATTCAATTATAATAATAATGCAATATTCTTCTGAATTTTTGAAACTGACAATAAACAATATTCTTCTATAATACTGATTTCAAATTGATACAATTCAACTGTAATAATATTACTATAATATTCTTCTGAAATACTGATATAAAATAATAGTAATTAGGACTGTAAATGTATAAATATCATTAACTAGTAACATATTGTTTACAACAAATCATAAACTTAATTAATTATTTATATCAAAATGTACTAAATTTCTTATAAAAAATATATTTTGGATGTATCTTCCCAAAGTCAAAAAGACAATTTCAATTAACTTTTTGTTGATTGATAATTATAAAGATGGTTACATTATTTGACATAAAGTATGTATTAAATAATAAATATTTTGGTTGCTTTCCCAACATACGTACGAGAATGCTACTATTATTTGCTTAATTAATATGACAGTTGTACAAGGATTTAATCATGCTTAGGACATGCTTACTTAATTGGACTTTAAGAATTATAAATTTATTTATTTATATTTCGAGGAAAAAAAAGTGAAGAGAAAATATATTTTTTAAAAAGTTCTTTGAGAAATTATATTGTTCATAAATTATAATAATTGCGTCAAATAACATAGGCATAATTTCTCTAATAATTACATGTAATAAAATTAGTTATGCACCAAAATCAGTGTTATTTATTAAGTCTTCATTCTTTTAACGTAATTACAATTTATAAATAAATTTATAAAAACATAATTTTTTAAATCACTTTTTAATTATACATACCATTTTTTAACCACACATTTTATCTCAAAAATATAAATAAGTCAATTTATAAATGATACGGTGTTAAAGAACAAAGTTTATTTTTGTTGAATTGTGTGTGTACTTATATGCCCTTCTTTGATCCCTTTTTTTTAAAATCTCTTTTAAATAATAAAATATTCTACACATAAATAAAAAAAATTCCCTACTTTTCAATATTATACATTCTCCAAAAATTTATTATTCAAAACTACATTCTCTTTAAAATGAACATCAAACAGGGCTGTAATGATATATACACAAATAAGAATAATATAATTTTTTAAAAGAAATATACGAAATTAAAAATAATTGTCGATAATCACTAGAAATTATTCAAAAGGTTTTGCCAAAATGATAATAACACTAATTTTTTAGATTTTAATTTATTTCAAACTCAACATTGTGTTAACCAGGGGCGAATCCAACCCTTGGCTAGGGTGGTCGCCGCTCAAGCTGAATCCGCCAAAAACTCTTTGTTTATCTTATAATTTTTTTTATCGAAATTTATTTCTCATTAACCTTTAGTGTCTGCTCGTGTTGGAACAAATCTGCTTGTCCTGGATTAAATTCCTGAATTCGTCTCTGGACTCTTAACCACATTTTTATGGGATCTACAATTTTTTAATCATACATTTTATCAGTTTCTATTAAAATTTATTAAAAATCTAATTTTATTAATGCCAAAAGAGGCTTAGTGAATACGACGACGACTGGATATTGATTATTGCATGCTAAATGGGATACAAATCCCGAAAGAGAAGCACGCGAACAGTACTGGTAGGAGGATCGGCAGTTGTAAATGCGATTTTATTTATTTAAAATGCGTAAAACCGTGATCGATGAGTTGGCTGTTGGCCCCATGCAGCGGAGACATGGGTGTCAGTGACTCAGTCGTAGGATGTCTAATTGGTGCTGTCCCACGCCTTCACAATGTCACAAAAATGATAATCATAATTATCCGGCTGTATAATATATTTTTAATAAAAGAAATGCAGTAAAAGATATTTGTTTATAAATAAATAATGTGATATTTTCAAGGTAAATTATATAATTAAAAAATGATTCGAAAAATATGTAATTAAAAAGTGATTTGAAAAAATATATTATTTATAAATTTATTTATAAATAAGTTCGTTGGATTAGTTCGTTGTGTATTTATTCTTTACAAGGAACACGAATTACATAAGATGAAGAAATACCTACCTCAAAGTAACAGGAGTGAATCCCATTTAAACCATGTTATCTGAAAAACAAATTGTTGAAAACAAAAAATGTAAATTATTAAAAAAAAATTATAATTTATTTTGTTTTGCTTTTGCGACGATGCCTTACTTGCAGGTGGAAAATCATATTTTTTCTTCAAATTCTTGATAAAATAAAATTCTTCAATAAATAGGTTATGTTCAGGACTTGAGTAAAGAACATTTGTTTACTGCCATATTAAATGTAATGAAATAATAAAAATATAAAATAAGTGTTGCATTTACGATCGCAAATGCCAAACAGCCTGTGATCGTAGGGTGTGCGTTAAATGAAGAGATTCATAAGACGTAAAGCCTTGTGATCGGAAGGTACAATTTCGACTGATTTTGTTGTGCTATGTGATCGCAATCTGCTTCAACCTTGCAATCACAAGGTTGTCCTTTTTTACCGTTGGAAAGTTAAAATTTTGATTTTTTTTTTCACAAACATTTTGGAAAGAATGCATGACTTTTCATGGTGTAACTTGCACCACTTCATAGAGTTATTTGGAAATCTATAAATAAAAGATAAATTTCAATACAAACACATTCAATTCATCAAGATCAATCAAAATAAAATTTTGTCCAAATATCTACCAAACAAATTTCAATTTTTGTGTTCTTTTTGCTCATAGAAGAAAAAATTAGTGCTTTAAGTTTTCTTCTACTTTTGGCTTGATTCAATCCTACTAATCATTTGGAAAGAAGTCCTTAAGTACTCTAAATCATCGAGAGAAGACAAATATCGTTTGAGGACAACGATTACGTGGTTAAGCCTATTTTGGTCATTTGGATCAACTTCATTATTGTCTTATTTCATTTACGGTATAATCATTTCATTCTCCATTCCATATTTTCAACAATATCAAAATCATGATGGAGAACGAAACCATCATAGCTACTATCAAACTAATGATTTGGATCACTGTAATGGATCCAACTTCACAAGGTGAGAAGACAAGATCAAATTCCTTTTAACAGCATTGAAGATCCTCTATATTCTTAATCCGAAATTGGCATCACTCTCGAAACCAACTAAAGAAAATATGGATGAGGTATGGGCTAAAAGACAAAAGCCACAAGATGATGAACTCATATGTATGTGTCACATACTCAATGCATGTCCGGTTGACTCTATGATCTCTACACCAATACTATATTGGCAAAGGAGATTTGGGATTTACTAGAAAATAAGTACAAAGTTGAGAAGGAATGTACTAAAAAGTTTCTAATTTCTAAGTACTTTGATTTGAAATTTCTCAATAATATTCCCCTACTCCCACAAGTGCTTGTAAACAAACTAAAGACGATTAAAATTGATCTTCTGAAATCATTTCAAAGGGGGGCTAAAATAGCAAAACTACCGAGCACTTGGAAATGTTATTTAAAGAAGATTCTTCATAATTTCGAAGACTTCTCTTTGGAACAATTTAAATAACATTTGAGAATTGAGAAATAATCAAAAGCAAGAGATAAGGGTGATAAATCTTATGAAGACAAATAAAAAGTCAATACAAGGGTCAAACCCTCCAACAAAAGCTTTAACCGAAAATTTTCAAATGGAGAAAATAAAAGGTTAAAAAAAAAAGCCCAAAGGAGATTATTTTTTTTGTAGAAAACTTGGACACTATGCTAAGGATTTTCGACATAAAAAGGAAATGAATAAAGAGGACAGAGTGAACTCTAGTTACTCTATAAAAGAGAATAGCATAGTCACTTCAATAAGCGAAGTTAATGCTATTCGTGGGAAAATTCCTAATTGGTGGTATGATATTTGCACTATAGTAAAAATATATCATATGATAGATCACTCTTCAATAAATATCATGAGACTGAAGATGATCAAGAAGTACAAATGGGTAATGAAGGACGTTCTAAGATCGTGGAAAAAGAAAATTTGGCAATATCTTCACTTTCATAAAGAATGTTACCCTAACTAACGCATTACATGTCCTCGACTTGAATATGAATTTAGTGATTGAAGATTTATTAAGAAAATTGGGCATCGAATGTGTATTTGAGTCCGAAAAACTTGTACTATCCCGAAATGAGAACTTTGTTGGAAAGGGATATTCTTGTGAGGTGATGCTTAAACTTTGTATTATTGAAAATAACATGAATAAATGCATCAATTCCCTTTATAGGCTTGATTCGTTTACTTTATGCTAGATTAGGTCATATTGGAACATTTACTATGAAACGAATACTTACTAGCTTTAGATTTCACATGAAACAAAAGGTGCACATAAATGTAAAATTTATACAAAATCTAAAATGACTAAGAAGGGAATGAGAAGGAAGTTATAATAACAATACCTTTTGTTTTACAAGTGAAAATTGATCCCCAAGACTTATAATGAAACTATGGCTTCACGAGATAGCCTTTTTTGGAAAGATGCCATAAGGGATGAAATGGATTCAATGTTATTAAACAACACATGGGAACTTTTCAATCTTTCAATTGGTTCTAAACCTATTAGATGCAAATGAGTGTTTATAAGAAAGTATAATTTAGATGGTACACTAAACACTTTCAAAGCTAGGCTTATGGCAAAAGGATATCGATAAAAAGAATGAATCGATTACTTCGATACATACACACCGCTTGCAAGAATAACATACATTAGGGTATTATTCGCGTTGGTCTCTATAAATGATTTACATGTTCATCAAATGGATGTCAAAATGACATTCTTAAATGGAGACATCGATGAGAAAGTCTACATGGAACAACAAGAAGGGTTTGTGTTACCTCGGAAATGAATATAACGTTTGCAAACTTGTAAAGTCATTATACAGTTTAAAGAAAGCACCTAAGAAATGACACGAAAATTTTGATTAACTAAAAATTCATTTGATTTTGTGCATAATATTGTAGATAAATGTTTGTATTTCAAAGTATGTGATACCTTTATTATCATTATATGTTTATATGTCGATGATAAGTTGATTCTAAGTAATCACGTGGATGAAATTAAAGAAACGAAAATGTTTCTATCTTCCACATTGAAGATGAAGGATCTTGGAGAAGTTGACACTATTTTGGGGATCAAAGTAACCAAAAAAGCCAGGGTTATTATTGGAGTCAATCACATTATCTGGAGAATGTGATAAATAATTCAAACACTTGAATATATAAGAGTATAATACCTCTTTTGATCTTAGTACAAAACTAATAAAGAATGATGGAAGAACAATTGCCCAATTAGAGTATGCAAGAACTATAGGAAGTCTTATGTATGCAACTCAATGCACAAGACCGACATAGAATTTGCGATTAATAAACTGAGTAGAGAACTCATAGGAGCTAAAGTAGAAGGAATTGAGGAAATATGAAAACCTTAAACATAATTGTTGGAATCGAAGATTTGGCTAGGAAAAGAAGGTGCAACGTTGGAGGTGTTGAATGGTCTAGAAATGAGGATTATGAAGGAGGACAAGAGCAAAAAAAACGTCATTTTTGCTGACATCAAATGAACAGTGACAATTGTCTTACGCTCTTTTAAGATCTAGGATAAGAGACAGAGCTAGAGGGGGTGGGGTGGCAACCGCCCCCAACATTTTCCACAGGTCCATTACTTCTTGTCATTTTGAAGTGTATTTTTAGGTTTCGTCCCGCAATATTTTTTATTGACCCTGCAAAATTTTTAAATTTTTTTTTCCAATTGGCAAATCTTAACCCAATAATTTAAAGTCTAAAGTTCAATAATACAAAAGTCTTAAACTTAACTAGAAACACTAGAGTGCCCATTATTCAATTTTCAATTCATTCCAATAAACTCATTCAGCAAAACTCTCAATTTAAAAATTTGATAACACTTCCCGATGTGTGCCAACTATTGACATGGGCAAGAAAATCTATGAGTTATAATTATCTTGTTAATAGATTGATTCGCCGCCTTAAATCTTCCAGATTCAACAATAACTACTGAACATGCATTTTCAGCTATGAGTGCCACTATGACGAGGTCGTGAAACATAATGGAAGATGATTTTTTTTTATCTAGTGCCATACTTGTATATATTGAGAATGAGATTGTTGAGATGTTTCTAGTAGATTATCTTATTGACGGGTTTGAAGAGATGAAGATAAGGAGAGACCAATTTCAAATGTCCAAATCATCTCTACCATTTGTTATATAAATAAGCAGTTTGCTTTTTGTCTTTTTTATGTCCATCTAATGTTCATACTTATTTTCAATTTGTATAGCGTTAGACACAAGAATGATTTAATTATTCAAACATATGAAATATATAAATTAAACACAAATCAAAACATAGATTCAAAATATTAAAGCTTCATCAGAATTCCCAACACTAAACATCTAGCCTAGATACATGAATGAAAATAAATTACAAGAATAATGAAAAGAGATCACCACATTCACCTCCTTGTTCTTGTATCTTCAATCTTGCTTTTGCCTTCGCGTAGATCCCTCGACAATTGAATAGCAATTTGGCATGAAAACACACAAGTTGGGAACCACTAATTCGTGCCTCTTCTCAAGTATTTATAGATTTTTAAACCTAGGTCACAAGATGATGAAAAATTAGTTAAAATTCACGTAAAAAGCCCAGGAGTCGGCCCGCCGAAAAGGTGCGCGGCCACGCAGTAGGAATTCTCGTGGCAGCACAGTTGGTTGATTTCTGGTTCTATTAATTAGCTTGGTAGTCTTGCGGCCACGTGGTTATGGCGCTCGTGACTACGTGGTTTGCTGAGTACTATGAAATTTTCATTTTTCTTTTTTGTTTAAGTTAGTTCTCCTTCTTTATTTACATTCAAGTCCTCCAACTTTCAATTGTGACAATCTAGCCCATATACTTTTGATTTATTCTCTTTTCTTCCTGGTTCTTCTCAATTGGCTCTTTGCACTTCTTCATATCTCCAATTTAGCTCCAATAATCATCAAATTCTTCCATATTTGCTCAATTTGTATCACTTCCTCAACTTTGGGTTGTTTTCTGAAATATAAACAAATATATATCAAATGAATAGCTAATATTCTCTAAAAATATATATAATTTACTTTTAACGTATAAATAAGTGTATAACACTTATCAGGAAAAAAAACAATTTGCACTCCCTTAGAGCATCTCCAATCAAACATTGTCAAAGCTAAAAATAGGTGCTATTTGGCAAATATTAATTGGACTTCTTATGAATGTCTAATAAATAGACATTGAGGCAAAAAAAATGACATCCAATGCATTATGTCTATATCTTAATAATGATGCTTATGTGGCATTTACATGTTTAAATTTAAATTATTTAATACATAAATATTCAAATGAAATTACCATATGAACCTATGTGTGCAGTGTTGCTTGAATTGTGTGTGGGCCTCCACTAGAGTTACTTTGTGTGTGGCGGTTAATTGTTTGGGGAGACAATATCAATTTTGCACAAAGTGAGGGACAATGGAGGCGTAGGTGTATTGGATTGTCAAGTCAGCATGTCTAACATGCCTTCTAAAATTAGACATAGGTTTTGACAATGTTTAGATTTTTTTTTTCCATCATGTCAGCATGACATGGAAGCATTGGAGAACAAAAAAATTAAATATTATCTAATTTAATGATGTGACATACTTATAATTAAACATGTTGTCATTGGAGAAACTCTTAGGGTCCGTTTGATAGAAAGGGTGGAATTTGGGTGAAAAGAAAATGAATTCCAGAGAATTGAATTCTAGGTAATTGAATTTCTGGGAATTAGAAGTTTAATGTGTTTGATTGGTTTAATTTTCTATGTGGAAAAAGTAGGGAATTTTCCAATTTTTGTTGTTTGATTGACATTATTTTCCATGGAAAATAAAGTAATTTTTTGCTATTTTAATCAAAAAAATTTTTTTTTTTTACTTTTTAAATATATTTGTACTTGATGATGATAATGTTATTTTTTGGAAAGAAAATAAGTCAATTAACAACAACAAAATTGATTAAACGTGTCCAAAATCATTTTCCATGTATCATGGAAAACATTTTTCCACCAAAACCCAAAGAAAATCTTTTCCACCAAATCAAGGAAAATGGAAGAAAAAGTGGGGTCCGCGGAAAAAGTTTTACATGAAAAATTTTGTCAAACATACAAATCAAAAGTGGAATTGAAAAACATATTCCATTTTTCATGAAAAATTTTGTGTAATCAAACGGACCCTTATAATTTACTCGCTGGGAGAAAATTGTAGCCCACAATTTTTCAAGTGGCTTATAAACCCCTCAACCGGCGTGTACGTTATCTTTTTCGTCACAGTCGTCCAACTTCAATTATGCCAACAAGAATTAATTAGCCCCCCCCCCCCCCCCCCCCCCCAAAAAACACTTCATCACATGCACTAGCGCAGTCACCCTATTAACAAACTATATACACACCGTTGCATACGCATTAAATGAAACAAGTAAACAATTCATTAATCAGTTGAAGAAGTTAACTATGGATTATTCAACTATGCATTAATTTATTATGTATTTCCATTTCTTGGTGATGAGTCATGACCCAAATATTTGTACCACCTCAGATCCATCCAATTCTTTGACATGAGCAAATTCAGATTCATTTAATTCGTTTGTAATTGCACAGTACAAACCACCTATACCTGCAAAATCCATTTGTACCTTTTGGGTTCTCAGTATATTAGACAAGAATTGAATTCTTGATAGCTACCCTTCAGTACTGGTATGTTTGCATAATTTCATCTCCTCTCTTGTTTTGCCTGCTAAATATTGTCTACTTTTTTGTGGTCTATTGGTTTGTGCTTTGTTCAATTTCAAGTTGGAACACATTTTCTCCCTGGTCTTTTCTTGGGTTTATGAATATCAAGTACCTGTGTATTATCAATTCATGATATTCTTTTCTTGTCCCATTATTCCCAATTCAGTTGGCCCTCAATATAATCAATGATTTTGAGGGTTAAATTTTGAATCTTGAAATTCGATTTCGATCCTTGGAGTTGTAAATCCAGGTAGGGGTGGGGGTGTTATTTCATAGCAGAGCAAATTTTCTTGTCATTTTTCCTCTTGTTGGCTTTGATATTCTTGAATTAGCTGAACTCTACCTGTTGATTTGATCATGGGGAATTGGAGGATTCTGAAAATCTCATTTATATGTTTGTTAATTCTGCTTCTGGTACAAACCTGTATGTGTAGTGTTCAACGTATAGGGAAATTGAATCCGGGATTTAAAGGATCTCAAATGAATTGGATTGACAATAATGGGCTGATTTTAGTGTCCAACAATACGAATTTCGCATTTGGATTCATCACTACACAAGATGTCACTTTGTTTCTGCTTGCTGTGATTCACAAGGATACCTCAACTGTAATTTGGTCTGCTAATAGGGATTCTCCTGTTGAGAATTCGGACAGCTTTTTGTTTGACAATTCTGGGAATGCTTACTTACAAAGAGGGGGATCAGAAATTTGGTCCTCCCATACTGCTAATAAAGGAGTTTCTGCATTGGAATTACTAGACTCGGGAAATTTGATTTTACGAGGGAGTGATGACAGTTTAATGTGGCAGAGTTTTAGCCATCCGACGGATACACTCTTGACGAACCAGGAGTTTACTGAAGGAATGAAACTTGTAAGCAGTCCTGGTTCCAATAACCTGAGCTATTCCCTTGAGATTAAATCCGGGGATTTGATTCTTTACGCGGGTTTCCAACCCCAACAACCATACTGGGCAATGGGAAAAGACAACAGAAGAACGATCAATAAGGGTGGTGATGGCGTCGTTTCTGCAAGTCTTACTGCTAATTCTTTGCGATTCTTTGACAAAAACAAGGTCTTGCTTTGGCAGTTTATATTTTCTCAAGATACCATAGCAAATGCAACTTGGGCGGCGGTTTTAGGGGAAGACGGTTTCATCACGTTTACTCATCTTCAAGGAGGTTCATCTGGTCCCTCATCAGTAAGAATTCCGCAAGATCAGTGTAGCCGGCCTGCAGCCTGTGATCCGTATTTTGTTTGTTATACTGGCAACAAGTGCCAGTGTCTACAGTCCCTCCCTTCTTGCAAATTGGGGAACTTTCCGTCTTGTAACAATTCAAAGGATCCTGTGAGCCTTGTAAATGCAGGAGATGGCCTCAGCTATTCTGTGCTTGGATATGTTGAACCATTTTCAAAAACAGATTTAAATGGTTGCAGAGACTCTTGTCTCAGAAATTGCTCTTGTGGGGCTATGTTCTTTGAGAGCAGTTCTGGAAATTGCTTTCTCTTTGATCAGATAGGAAGCTTGCAAGGATCAGATGACGACGGTGGCTATGTTTCATATATCAAAGTCTTGGGAACTGGAGGTAGCGATGGAAACACGGGAGGCAGTGACAAGAAACGCTTTCCATTTGTTGTTATCATTATTATCGTTACGATATTTGTTATATTTGGTCTTCTTTACATGGGATTCATTTTCCACCGGAAGCGCAAGAAATTTCCCGAGTCCCCTAAAGAGAGTTCGGACGAGGATAACTTCTTGGAAAGTTTATCTGGTATGCCAATCCGGTTTAGCTACAAAGATCTGCAGACTGCAACGAATGAGTTCAGTGTGAAACTAGGCCAAGGAGGTTTTGGTTCGGTTTATCAGGGTACGCTCCGTGATGGGACACGACTTGCGGTCAAAAAATTGGAAGGCATTGGTCAGGGTAAGAAAGAATTTCGAGCCGAAGTTAGTATCATTGGAAGTATCCATCATCTTCATCTTGTAAGGCTCAGAGGCTTCTGTGCCGAAGGAACGCACCGGCTTCTTGCATACGAATACATGGCAAATGGATCTTTAGATAAATGGCTTTTCAGGAAAAACAAAGGGGAACATATGTTGGATTGGGATACGAGATTTAACATAGCAGTCGATACTGCCAAAGGCTTGGCTTATCTCCACGAGGACTGTGATGTAAAGATTGTTCATTGTGACATAAAACCCGAGAATGTGCTTCTTGATGACAATTTTATGGCCAGAGTTTCGGATTTTGGTCTCGCAAAGCTCATGACTAGAGAGCAGAGCCACGTTTTCACCACATTACGGGGCACAAGAGGGTACCTTGCACCTGAGTGGATCACAAACTATGCCATATCAGAAAAGAGCGATGTTTATAGCTACGGGATGGTGTTGCTCGAGATAATCGGGGGTAGAAAAAATTATGATCCTGCTGAGAGTTCGGAGAAATCCCATTTTCCGTCCTATGCTTTTAAGATGATGGAAGAAGGGAAATTGTTAGACATCATCGACGCAAAGCTAAAAATAGACGAAGAGGACGAGAGGGTCTGTGTAGCAATAAAGGTTGCTTTGTGGTGCATACAGGACGACATGTACCTCAGGCCATCGATGACAAAGGTCGTGCAAATGCTAGAACGTCTCAGTCCCGTGCCACCACCACCAATTGCTTCACAACTTGGCTCTAGGCTCTACTCAAGTTTCTACAAATCAATCAGTGAGGAGGGCACCTCGTCGGGAGGTCCATCAGATTGTAACAGCAACGCCTATCTTTCCTCAGTTCACCTTTCAGGGCCGAGATAGCAGCTGCGGCGAAGGAGTGTATCGGTGATTTTGCATTTTTCCTGTATATTATTTAGATTAGTAGAAAATTTTGCAACACAAGCCAAAATGAAAGCGTAACATTGTGTTTGTACTTGTATTCTTGATCTGTTAAATGATGATACAGATAGTAAGTAAAGTTGAATAGTTTCTGGATTGGAAGCAATCACCAATGTTTTTTCCAAATATGATTTTGGAACTAAATTCTTACTTGCAGTCTTATCCTAGAAGTTAAATCGAACGAGTAAATTCTAATCTAAGTACAAGGTTTATAATGATAAAAATGTTTATTTTACAATATCTTATTCTAGCATTTGTTTGTACCGAAATATTTCCCTTTTATAATCCGTGCACACAGACCGGGGAATTCGTTGATGGCAGAATTTTGGAGACTATCTGACATGGTCATTATTGTAGCTGTCTCAAAACCACAGGTGTCAAATTTCACAGCATGTTGAAAGAGTAAAATTACAGGTGTCGAGATAAGGATGACATGAATTTTTGAAATATAGTCAAAAGTTGTTGGCTAACTAGCATGCCTACGGTGGTAATTACTGAAAAGTAACATCATTGCAAATTGGACACTGTGTACCTTGTTGTGATTTTTGTGCAAAATGGTTTATAAACGAGAAAAATTGTTTTTCTGAACATGAGCTTAATCAACGAGTTTTATTTTTAATTCTATTTTGTCATATACAGTATCGGTAATACTTCATATTGCAGAACATTTTTTTATATTTTTTTAATGAGTTTCGAAGCGGAGCAAGCAGGGCAAAGCGGGGCGGGGCCACCTCGAAAAGCCTATAGGGGAGAAATGCCCACCCCTAGAACCCTATTATTTGGGGCGGGCCCCTAATGGGATCGTGGCCCGCTAACTGGTTTTTGTCATTCCTTAAGAGAGCCAACAAAATGAGCGATGTAAGCAATTCTTTGCTGCTGAAATGTTTCTTACTTCTTATCGCTTGTTTTTGTCTTAATATGTGGTGTCCAAATCAAAGCTTATCCTAAAATCCTTCATTTTAGTCCTCAAATTTTCCGAATCTTGTTCGGTTCCCAACAACTAAAAGTTAATAAATTTATTTAAAAGTTAATATATAAATATTTATTTTACAATAAATACTGATAATTCCTTTACAAAATGTATAGATAAAAAGAGATTTGCTCAATAATAAATTATTTATAATCCAAACACGGGATAAAGGAGACTCGAAGGTTACAAGTCGTGCTTTTCTTTTCAATTTCGAGAGATTCGAAATTAGAAAGTGCAAAACAGAGAAAGATGGGAAAAGAACCCATGATTACATACCATGTCCAAAAGAAGACAGTTTAAGGGTCCTTGAAAGTGTACCCGTCGATGACTTTTTAGTAAATGGTACAGCCCAACATATAGCTTTGTAACAAATTGACAAGAGAATGTCTTCTTACAGTTTGGTAATGTGATTTTTTTTTTTTTTTATTTTTGTAAATTTTTTTAATTTTTTCATGGATGTATGGTTTAAAAATGCTTGAAAAGTAAAAAATTGTAGGCTTGACTAAGAATGAATGGTTGAAATTGAGTTTGAAAAACTGTGGTAAAATTTTTTAACTTTACCAAACAAGTTCTTAGTTTTCTTATCTATTGCATTATTTTGGCAGTGCCTACGTAGTCAATGACTCGTATCGATTGATAGTTGATGATCGGTGGTGATGGCAGCCACCATGTTCAACGGTGATCGTAACATAATAATGTAAGTACGTATAAGTATTATGTCTTAAGTTCGTTTGATCAAATACTTATAAATAGTTTTAATGCATTTTAGACACGTGGAAAATTTGTAATTTAATTGATTAATATTAATATTATTATTGTAAATTAAATCAACGGAGTCCGTAGATTCAAATATTGATAACTTGTTAATCACAATGAGTTGTGATTATAAAATATAAGTTATATATGATTGAGTCTTAAATCTCCTTGGTCGTATAGTAATATCGAGATACGAATATTATTATTACTGTTAGATCAACATGTGTGTGTCATTTCTCACTTTAGAAGTGAATAGTCTCATAAGCTAATATGGAGAGACATTTAAATGGACACATGAATTTTTATTAAGAGAAAGAAACATTGAAAACCCACAACAGATATTCCATATGGATAAGTATCTGAGCTTCACTAATCCCTAATGTTCATTAGTGGAATTTATCATTTGACTTGAGATCATGTAGTAGTGCCTTATATGAGAATAGTCATACTTTGGTGATGTCCGATGTTACTCAGCAAAAAGTTATTAATATGATACATTCGGGTATGTCAATAATCATACGAAGATTATGAATGATAAATATATGATTTGTCACTCTTATATAGTAAGAGATTATGATCTATCTTTTATTTGATTAAATCGATATTGAAATCATTGGCCAAGGTGAACTCATGAGTTGAAAATAGTTTCGACGTTTATTGATTTAAGAGGAAAATAAAAGATATAATCAATAACCAAGATTCACACACTTCCATATCCTAATTGACCGGATCGTATTGATAGAATGATTATAGTTTCGTAATAAACAAACAAGTTTGATTTTGTCACATCATGTAACATTTCTCGTCACATATATTGCACTGACACATTACTAGATGTCAATCTGAGACAACAAATATGAATTAATTAATAGAGGATAATTAATGATTAATTAAAATGAGTTTTAATTAATTCTACTTTGATTAGATTAAAATAATAATTAACGTTATTCGACATCGTGATCTGGAATCTAAAGGATCACACACGCAATGGGAAAACTAGAATTGGGGATGAGCTTGAAAAAAATGACAAGTTAATCACAAGGAGAAGTGGCAATTAATGAGGATGAGATTGAATCACATTCTCTCGACTTTTATTAATTGTCCAAATATTGATTTTGTGATTAAGCCTTATGAGGAGCAGCTGATGCGTGTCGTGATGCACCAAAATAATAAATAAATTCCTTGTTCACTATTACTAAGAATATAGTAGTGGAAGTAAGGGTTGATCCCACAAGAAGTGGTGCTCTCATTTTTGCTAGATCTTTAATGAAAGATTCTGTATAAGTGAGACATCCAAGAAATCTCATCAATTGTTTTTGATCTTGTATTTCGTTTGGAAATTCATGAATATGAGTAAGAACATGTGGCTTTAACTGCTTATAACCATATGTAATATCCATACCTAGATATCAAATTTTTTCTTTAAACATTTCTGCTTTCCTTTTGGAAAGTATAATGCCGGAAACATAGCCAAGGAATTCAACATAGTGAGGCGTGGGATCAAAAAGAAAACGTAGGAAGCAACAACCAACAACGTACATCAAGAAGGTTTAATTTTGAAAGCTCCTTAAATTTATTTTTATTTACATATTTGGCCAAGCATGAGATCACATGTCTTGATTAATACACTTCCGCACACACCTTCCTCAAATTGGTATCAGAGCCATTACACGTATTAATATGTCACAATCAAACAATAATTGTAATGCTTGTTATGCACTTCACAAATTGTTTACCTTTCAGTACGAAGCATTTTTATGGTACAAAGAAAGAATTGACTCAAAGAAGTTTTGGGGAAATCCTTATTGTACTCTTAATATGGAGAAAAAATATCTTGAAACAAAACAAGATTATGAAAACAATTTACGTACATTCATCATACACTATGCAAATTGCCACCATAGTTATGGAGAACACTAGTACACAAATTAATTGTTATACATGTCATGCACATATTCATCTCATAAATTCTGAATTTCATATTTGCGAATTTTATGAAGAATTTTATAGACACCAAGTTTTTGCAAGAGTCCACAAAGACTCTTTAGAAAACTGTAGACAACAAAAAGATAAAGCTTTACAAAATTATTACGAATCTGTTTCTAATTTTTTAATTCACTACGTCACACAACACTACAAATCATGAGCATAAATCTTGCTAATGAAGGAACATCTCAAGAACATGAGGAGATTTGCGAACAAATTGAATCAAAGGGAATTTTTTCAAATGAAATTTTAATTTCTAACGAAAAACTTGACAAAATATGTAAAACCACTTTATCTTTAGATCCAAAAGAAATTTTTTCACAACCAGGATTTATTGATAAACTCATGAAAAGAAAGAAGCATGTGTATTACGGTGTATCGCATAAAGAATTTGCGATTAACGCTCAACATACATACGGAAAAGTAGGAATCTCTCTACTAACTAAAAAGGATATAAACCAAGCAAAACAAAAAATTGACCTTGAAGATAACAAAAATCTTTACTGGGTTACAATTGGAGCAATCAGAATCCAATTGAAAAGCACACTATCAGAAAAAACGGATCAACCAATCCGAATGTGTTTAATTGATGAAAGAATACAAAACCCACAAGAAGGATGTCTAGGATCCCTTGAAGGAAACCTAGCATATTCCTTTCATACAAGAAATTGAATCGATAAGTTTTACTCTTAACGGAAAAAGACTTTGGATATCAAAACAAAGAAAAGCTGTTGCAATGAATTTTCTTCAAGAGAAATTCTTGGAAATGACAAAAATCAATTGCAATAGGAAAATCTTCACAAAACCCCAAGGAGAAAATATTACCCCAAAAAGGAATATTTTCATAACAATAGAAGAACAAGAAAAATTCAAAATCAACTCAAAAAGAGAAGAAATCCTAAAACTTACTGATAGTGTATTTTGATCATGTAAACTTACTGATAGTCTGGGATAGACTGTAAACAGTAGTTTACCCCAAAAAGGAATATTTTGATCATGTAAACTTACTGATAGTCTGGGATAGACTGTAAACAGTAGTTTACCACATGCTAGGTTTCCTTCAAGGGATCCTAGACATCCTTCTTGTGAGTTTTGTATTCTTTCATCAATTAAACACATTCGGATTGGTTGATCCGTTTTTTCTGATAGTGTGCTTTTCAATTGGATTCTGATTGCTCCAATTGTAACCCAGTAAAGATTTTTGTTATCTTCAAGGTCAATTTTTTGTTTTGCTTGGTTTATATCCTTTTTAGTTAGTAGAGAGATTCCTACTTTTCCGTATGTATGTTGAGCGTTAATCGCAAATTCTTTATGCGATACACCGTAATACACATGTTTCTTTCTTTTCATGAGTTTATCAATAAATCCTGGTTGTGAAAAAATTTCTTTTGGATCTAAAGATAAAGTGGTTTTACATATTTTGTCAAGTTTTTCGTTAGAAATTACAATTTCATTTGAAAAATTTCCCTTTGATTCAATTTGTTCGCAAATCTCCTCATGTCCTTGAGATGTTCCTTCATTAGCAAGATTTATGCTCATGATTTGTAGCGTTGTGTGACGTAGTGAATTAAAAAATTAGAAACAGATTCGTAATAATTTTGTAAAGCTTTATCTTTTTGTTGTCTACAGTTTTCTAAAGAGTCTTTGTGGACTCCTGCAAAAACTTGGTGTCTATAAAATTCTTCATAAAATTCGAAAATATGAAATTCAGAATTTATGAGATGAATATGTGCATGACATGTATAACAATTAATTTGTGTACTAGTGTTCTCCATAACTATGGTGGCAATTTGCATAGTGTATGATGAATGTACGTAAATTATTTTCATAATCTTGTTTTGTTTCAAGATATTTTTGCTCCATATTTAGAGTACAATAAGGATTTCCCCAAAACTTCTTTGAGTCAATTCTTTCTTTGTACCATAAAAATGCTTCGTACTGAAAGGTAAACAATTTGTGAAGTGCATAACAAGCATTACAATTGTTGTTTGATTGTGACATATTAAGTTATGTTAATTTGTGTAAAGGCTCTGATACCAATTTGAGGAAGGTGTGTACGGAAGTGTATTAATCAAGAGATGTGATCTCATGCTTGGCCAAATATGTAAATAAAAATAAATTTAAGGAGCTTTCAAAATTAAACCTTCTTGATGTACGTTATTGGTTGTTGCTTCCTACGTTTTCTTTTTGATCCCACGCCTCACTATGTTGAATTCCTTGGCTATGTTTCCCTTGCGGTCACTTGCCTAGTGGTACTCCAGTTTGCCTAGGTGTGTGCGGAAGTGTATTAATCAAGACATGTGATCTCATGCTTGGCCAAATATGTAAATAAAAATAAATTTAAGGAGCTTTCAAAATTAAACCTTCTTGATGTACGTTGTTGGTTGTTGCTTCCTACGTTTTCTTTTTGATCCCACGCCTCACTATGTTGAATTCCTTGGCTATGTTTCCCTTGCGGTCACTTGCCTAGTGGTACTCCAGTTTGCCTGAATTCTTAATAGATCCGTACGTATTTGAACAAAATAAGAAAAGTGAAGAAAACATTGAACTTTTATTGAAAACAGAAGGTTTAAGAGAAAAACTCTTAAACTTATTTAATTACATATTTTTGATCCAAGTGTGGATCACTGTCTTGAAGGTGTTTAGCCTTGATACATTTTTCAGAGTAAAATTCAAAAAGAAAATTGAAGCGAAAAATTTTCCTCCTCCTTCCTTCTGTCTTTTCTCCCTTTTATAGTCCTCTGTTGTTCTCCTTTTCTGTTGAATTCAGCAGAGTGCTTTCATTCTTCACGTGATTATTTTTAGTAGCCTTTGTAGCCTTTTTGACTTTTTTCTCCCAATTTGTAGCCTTTTTGACTTTTTCTCCCAATTTTTTTTTCTCTTTCTTCATTTGTTACGAGAAATTTTCTTTTCTTTTCTTCTCTTGTCCTTTTTCTCTTTCCTCTTTTTTCCTTCTTTTTGTCTTCTTTTGCTCTCTTTTCTTTTCTTCTCTTGTCCTTTTTCTCTTTCCTCTTTTTTCCTTCTTTTGTCTTCTTTTTCAAAATTTGTTACGTCCTTATTAAATAATTTTTGACACGCGTTTTACCGGGAAACTTCTGGTCAAAAAGTATTTTCTACTTTTTCTTCTGATTGGTTGCTGCTAATGCTGCCAGATGTACTGCTGTCTGCAATTTTTTCTTTTTCTTGTTGTTGAGTCTCATCAACTTTACACCATTGACAAAGGTGCATCTTCCCTCGACTTGATCTGAGGGCTTTGCATAAATGTCCCTTGTAGCTGCTTGGTGCATTTAGCAGATAATAGAAATTTTGTTCAAACTTACAAATTTTTCTAGTATCTATTACATTGATAAGTGTACTTGTTTTACTCGTAATTAAAATAAACTTTGAACTGTAGTTTACTTTAATTTTTGCGATTCCGTCAAAAAATTTTAATCCTGTAATAACCCTTTGAAATGAAAGGGATCTCCAGTCTTGCAAAATTTCTTCGTTTACTTCAGTGAGTTGTCCAGCAATTGGAGTGTTGATTTCCACTTCTTGGACTGTCTTAATCTGTACATGATGATATCCTTTGACAAGAATATTATCCTCGTTCCAAAAAGGAATTGTGCTGTTGATCTTGAGAATGATTTTGAGGTTTTTGTCTTTAATTACAAATTTAGCAAAATCTTTGATTGTTTTTACTAAATCTTCATCAAGTAATTTGATTTCTTCAAAATCATTTCCAGGAATGATTTCTTTAATTAAACCACAATGGAATGTTGTCTGTACCATATTGGGCTCAGCTCCTGCAAAGAAGATGAACTGACCGAATTTTTTCTCAATTGTGCCATAGTACCCTCCTTCTGGTGCGGAGTCTCCTATTGTACGTGCTTCTTCTTCAAGCAAGAGAAAATCTTGCAGTTTGATATCCGGAAAGGTGGTTTCTTCTTTTTGGGCTGGGATTTTTCCAAGTTTTTTGAACCTGGTTGGAATTTGGGCTGGTTTGCTGGATTGAGCTGCTTCACTGTAGGAAAAGAATTTTATCCTTTGGTTTTCGGATGGTGGTATGAATGTAGGCATTCTGGGCCTGGATTTAATGTCTGGTTGACAATAGTTTGGTCTCAAATTTAGGTTTTGTTGGTCGAATAAGTTTTTGTGTGGGATTGGGCGGTGTCCATTTTTTGTACAAAAGTCCAGATAGGCTTGATGAACATCTGAAAAGGTTTTAAAGCTTTTGTGTTTGTATGGTTTTCCTTTGACAATAAGTTCGACTTCTGCCCAACTTGTGTAGAATCCTCTGTGAGGTCCATCAAAGATTGTATAGAATTTTGTACCTGCAATGGAAGTATTTACCCCCACCAATGGAGTGGTTTCCGGTTGTGTCTGAGATATTTCAGTTGGTTTTTGAATAACCGTATGTTCTTGAGAACATTGAGTTTCCGAAGAACTTCCTGTATGTAATTGGATTTGTGGTCCAAGTTGCGGGTTTTGAATTCCCTTAAGCCCTTGCGAGCTTGTTGCAGTAATATTTTCTGCAAGTACTGTAAATTTCTCTCCAGTAGTCTTGCTACTTTCGATGATAGGCGTTTCTTTTGAAACTGTAATTTTTGCTCCAGTAGTCTTGCTACTTTCGCCTGCCTCCCCTTGTTTTTGAAGCCTTATCAACTTCTTTTTGAGGACTTTAATGCTTTGTTGCAGCATTGTAATTTCATTTTGTTTAACAGAAATTTCAATTTCTTTTGTTTCAATTTCTGTCTCAATGTCTTCCATTTGTTCCATGATGTCAGTCATTTTTACCTGAAAAAGCAAATTCTCTTGTGAGTGAATCAGCTAAAGAATTGTCTTTTCCTCTGATGATTTCAATATCAAAATTGTAGTGACTGAACCACATTTGCCATCTGATTAGTCTTCCTTGCTTGTAATCTGGGTGTACCTGATTTTTCAAAAATGATTTACATGTAGTAGAATCAGTTCTAACAAGAAATTTGTTAGTAATGATATAAATTCTAAATTTTGTTATGGCTTTTTTCATTGCTAAAATTTCTTTTTCATTGATGTGGTAATTCTTTTCGGGGTTTGTGAATGTCCCTGAAGTATATCCACAAAGTTGTTCTTTTTGTTCATTTTCGTCAAATGTTTTTAATACTGCTCCCCAATGTTCTTGAGATGCATCAGTTTCAATTATCATTTTATCATTATTTTTTGGATGATATAATGGTGGTAGATTTTTTATTTTAGATTTGATTTTTTGTACATAAAGAGTATCTTATTTAGTCCAAATCCATTTAAAATCTTTTTTGAGTTTCTTTTGAAGTGGTGCTCTCATTTTTGTTAGATCTTTAATGAAAGATTCTGCATAAGTGAGACATCCAAGAAATCTCATCAATTGTTTTTGATCTTGTATTTCGTTTGGAAATTCATGAATATGAGTAAGAACATGTGGTTTTAACTGCTTATAACCATATGTAATATCCATACCTAGATATCCAATTTTTTCTTTAAACATTTCTGCTTTCCTTTTGGAAAGTATAATGCCTAATTTGCATATTGTTTGAAGTACTGTGATTACATGTTTTTCATGATCTTCCTCATTGTCTGAGAAGACCAAAATATCATCAATATATACACAACAAAATTTCTCGTGTATTTTGAAGATATTATCCATACGTCTTTGGAAAATACCAGGTGCTTGTTTTAAACCAAATGGTATGATTTTCCATTGGTAATGTCCTTGCGGGCAACTAAATGCCGTAAGATGTCTTGCATTTTGATCAAGTATAACTTGCCAAAATCCTGATTTACAATCAAAGGTAGAAAAAATTTTCTTTCCTTTGATTAATTGTAGTAGGCTTTGCATATTTGGAATTAAATATCCATCTGCCTTAGTTATCTTGTTGAGCTGAGAATAGTCTACAACCATTCTAGCTTTTCCTCTTCTTTTCTAACCATGAAAGCCGGTGAAGAGAATTGTGAAGTACTTGGTTCAATTACTTGTAATTCAAGTAATTCCTTGATTTGTATAGAGAATTCTTCTCTATCTTTTGGACAGTAAGCCATTGCTTTTGCTCTTATTATTGTATTTTTGTGTTCTTCAAGTAGTTCAATTGTTGCAGTCATATTTCCTTTGTTCTTTGTTGGATCCAAAGGATTTTCTGAGCAACATTGGTCAAGAAGTTTTAGGATTTCTTCTCTTTTTGAGTTGATTTTGAATTTTTCTTGTTCTTCTATTGTTATGAAAATATTCCTTTTTGGGGTAATATTTTCTCCTTGGGGTTTTGTGAAGATTTTCCTATTGCAATTGATTTTTGTCATTTCCAAGAATTTCTCTTGAAGAAAATTCATTGCAACAGCTTTTCTTTGTTTTGATATCCAAAGTCTTTTTCCGTTAAGAGTAAAACTTATGGATTCAATTTCTTGTATGAAAGGATGATATAACTGACAAAAGTTATTTCCAATTATAAAATCAATTCCAGTTTCAAGTTGGTATACTGTTGGAATTTTGAAATAAAAAGTTTGCCATTGGGATTTGTGGTATCCACTTATCTCAATGTTTAATCCTTTTACTACTTTTGATGTTTTGATTTCAGATTTGTCAGCAATTTTTAGATTCATTGTTTTTTCTGCTGTTACCCAAAATTGTTTTGGAATAACAAATTTCCTGGCAGTACATAATGATGCTCCGGTGTCAATGTAAGCATGTAATGTAAATTTTCTATATCCTTCAAAACTGAGTTTTATAGGTATGTAGATTGAGTTTGGATTTGTAACATTTTTATTACTCATCCTCTGAAAATTCTGTTTCAGATGACTCGGATTCAGTTTCACTTGTTAAGTAATACAGGGATTCTGTATCACTAGGATCTTCTACTGGGTAGAAGCCTTGTTTTTGAAATGTATTTAGGAGTTTAATCCTGTCTTCATTTTCGATTTTTGCTGGGCATTCATTTGCATAATGTCCAGATTCATTGCAGAGCCAACATCTGCAATTCTTTTTCTTTTGAGGACAAAATTTCTTTTTGTCTTGTGTTTTTTCAAATTTTTTATTCTTATATGGAATTTTCCCCTTTGAAAATTTTTTGAAAAATTTCTTTTTCCTAAAAAATTTTTCTTTATAAGGTTTTTTGTATTTTTTAAAAATATATCTTTTATTTCTAAAAGATCTTTTCCTTGTTTTCTTTTGGGTGTTTATTGGTTGACAACCATATTGGCCAGGGATTTGGTCAAGGTAATTGTTACAAAAAAATTTTGGATTTTTGTAAACTGTTTTTAACACTTTCTCTTACCAATGTGTTTTGTTTGCATTTTTCAGCAATTAAATTTCTTGTTGTAGTTATGACTAGTCCAAGGGACATGTCTATTTGAGCATTTACTCTTGGATCAATGGTTTCTTTTTGTTTTTTGATTGATTCATCAAAGTCACTCATGACTTCATGATTAAATGGTTCTGGTAGTTTACGTATGAATTTTTCTGTTAATTCTATCCATTTGTCAGGTGGACATATGTAAAAATATTTTGAAAATTCGCAAGCATAATTTTCAAAATAACACATATCACATATAGAGATTTTCTCTAAGTGATTTAATGCATCAGCAATTGCAATTACTGATCTCTTACTTTTGAATGCTTCAAAAGTTTGTCCAGTAAATTGTTTGTATATTTGGTCCACAATTCTTTCAATGAATTTTGGAATAACTCCTATTGAATCTTTCCAGATTTGATTTTTTGTGTCGTATGTAAAGCTTTCAAGGAATGTTCTTGCATTTCCTCTGGTACTAGCGAGTACATAATTCCATGAATTTATTTCATTTTTGATTATTTCTTTGTTGACAATCATTGCAACCATGATATAACTATACCATGCATCAATGATCTTTTCTGGATCTAGAGTACAATCTATATCCAAAATTGTTACTTGTTGGTTTATATTCTGTCTTTTTGGAATAAAATCAGAAACTAAGAGGTTCTGATCAAAGTTCCTTTCTGGCATTTTGGGGTCAGGTCTTGGTGTGTTGTCACCCATATGTCTTTTCCCATCTCCTTTTGGATTACTTGATGATGGATTGTCATCTTTAATCTCAAAAGTTTCTGGTTTTGGTTCTCTGATTGTCGGTCCAAGTCCCATGTTAGGATCTGTTTCTCTTCCAGTATGAAATCTTTCATGAATGATGATTTCATCTTCACTGTCAGATTCTTTATCTGTTTCATATTGTGATTCAGGTTGATCTTGATTCTGTTGTTCATTGTTTTCATTGTCCGAAATTGTCATAATTTTCTCTTTTATGTCAATATTTTTGACGATTGAAACAATCTTGTCAAGTTCATTGTCTTCAAATGCCAATAAAACATTTAAGAGTCCCAACTCCTGGCTGGTCTCGTAAATGATTTCAAGATTTTTCCTGAAGCTTGTCATTATACTAAATGGTCAATATCAAATTTTCCTTCTGGAATTTCATCTTGTTTTGCTTTTGGTTTTGGAGAGAGTTCTCCCCTTCTTTCAAAATTTCCAATTTGTTGTGTTGATTTAATCTTTGAAATTATTTTGTTATTTTGATTATTGTTAATAATTCCTGCTATAATGATAGCAGAATGTTTTTCAAGTAAAATTTCAATTTGTTTTTCAAATATGTTAAAATTTCTTTTAATATCTCTGATTTCTTCTTTTATGGTGTTAATTTCTTTTAGAAGTTCTGGTATTGACATTTCAATTATCAGATTCTTCTTCTTGATCACCATAAAGTGTTTCGGCCATTTTGTTGACAAGTTTCACTTAATTGTTTGAGTTGTATCTTTGTTTTTCTCAACTCATCACTTTCTTTTTCTTTCAGCTTTGGTGGATTTGTTTTATTTTGTGAGTTACTTCTTATGAGAAGTGGTTGTTGTTCCCTGATTAGGGGCCTTTTAGTGTTAAGATCTATATTTATAGATCTTCTCTCTGGTTGCGTTAACCAGTCAAATTCTGTTTCTTTATTTTCTATGTAATTGGAGAATAAAGGATCGATTTTGATTCCTTTTGGTTCTCTTATTATAACCATGTTGTGAGAATTATGGATTGCATAACTCACGAGGTATGATATTGAAAAAGGTACATTATTGTCTTTGACTAAGTCTTCTCTCCCGTACTTGTGTACAAACGAGAGTATTCCGTCAAAGTTTTGATCATGTAAACTTACTGATAGTCTGGGATAGACTGTAAACAGTAGTTTACCACATGCTAGGTTTCCTTCAAGTGATCCTAGACATCCTTCTTGTGGGTTTTGTATTCTTTCATCAATTAAACACATTCGGATTGGTTGATCCGTTTTTTCTGATAGTGTGCTTTTCAATTGGATTCTGATTGCTCCAATTGTAACCCAGTAAAGATTTTTGTTTTCTTCAAGGTCAATTTTTTGTTTTGCTTGGTTTATATCCTTTTTAGTTAGTAGAGAGATTCCTACTTTTCCGTATGTATGTTGAGCGTTAATCGCAAATTCTTTATGCGATACACCGTAATACACATGTTTCTTTCTTTTCATGAATTTATCAATAAATCCTGGTTGTGAAAAAATTTCTTTTGGATCTAAAGATAAAGTGGTTTTACATATTTTGTCAAGTTTTTCGTTAGAAATTAAAATTTCATTTGAAAAATTTCCCTTTGATTCAATTTGTTCGCAAATCTCCTCATGTTCTTGAGATGTTCCTTCATTAGCAAAATTTATGCTCATGATTTGTAGTGTTTTGTGACGTAGTGAATTAAAAAATTAGAAACAGATTCGTAATAATTTTGTAAAGCTTTATCTTTTTGTTGTCTACAGTTTTCTAAAGAGTCTTTGTGGACTCCTGCAAAAACTTGGTGTCTATAAAATTCTTCATAAAATTCGCAAATATGAAATTCAGAATTTATGAGATGAATATGTGCATGACATGTATAACAATTAATTTGTGTACTAGTGTTCTCCATAACTATGGTGGCAATTTGCATAGTGTATGATGAATGTACGTAAATTATTTTCATAATCTTGTTTTGTTTCAAGATATTTTTGCTCCATATTTAGAGTACAATAAGGATTTCCCAAAAACTTCTTTGAGTAAATTCTTTCTTTGTACCATAAAAATGCTTCGTACTGAAAGGTAAACAATTTGTGAAGTGCATAACAAGCATTACAATTATTGTTTGATTGTGACATATTAAGTTATGTTAATTTGTGTAAAGGCTCTGATACCAATTTGAGGAAGGTGTGTGCGGAAGTGTATTAATCAAGACATGTGATCTCATGCTTGGCCAAATATGTAAATAAAAATAAATTTAAGGAGCTTTCAAAATTAAACCTTCTTGATGTACGTTGTTGGTTGTTGCTTCCTACGTTTTCTTTTTGATCCCACGCCTCACTATGTTGAATTCCTTGGCTATGTTTCCCTTGCGGTCACTTGCCTAGTGGTACTCCAGTTTGCCTGAATTCTTAATAGATTCGTACGTATTTGAACAAAATAAGAAAAGTGAATTAACTTACTCCACAAGGAACGTGAACTAACTTAGTGTCATGTCAATTAGAATCGTAAATGGGGGGTTTTGTTTTGAGTTGTTTGTAAATGATTTAACTAATAAAATAAAGCAATTAAAATGATGGGAATAAATATCAAATGTTGACGAGTCCTAGTTCTCAAGTTCAGTTGCATTCTATCACAATGTTATCACTTTCCAAGTAACGTGAGTTCAATTTCTTCTTTGATTTATCACCCGTAAATAGTTAATAAGCTCTAACTATTCCCATTTTCCCTTAGTTGCATTTAATTAGAATAAGCTCTCTAATCAAACATTAGTCATTGAATAACCTAAAACAAGCTCTTTAGATTTTAGACAACAACTATATAATGGTTGAGAAGAATTTAGGGTGAATTAGATTATCAATCACACAAGCTCGTGACAATTAACCTAAGTTGGAATTCTCTATGAAAATATTAAATTTCCACTTGCTACTATGATTTGAACAAAAAGACGATTACGGATCCAATCATTCAAAATAGCAAATCTCAATACAACAAATTAAATGATAAGGCCTTAATCAAATAAAGAATTGCATTGATTGAATTAAAATCGCATAAGAATCCAACAAATCAAAATAAAGAAATTAGACTACGTTACTAGTTTGGAAAACAATAAACAAATTGATATGAAATACAACTTCCCCTTCGAACTAGGTATGGAAGCTTAGCCGTGCATAGTCATGAAGAATTCTGGAATTTTCTTTCTTGATTCACCTTCTCGAATTGCTTAATTCTTCTTCCAATTCTTCAAGCAAGCCGCGCCTCTTTCAACAATTATTTCACACATTTTTCTGTCATGAGAACCCCTTTTTATAGCCTTAATTTCGTGCCCTAACTTTGGGCTCAAGAAATCCCAAAATTATGGAAAGAATTGAAATATGGAAATTTTTTACTGGACAGTTACGGTCGTGACATTTCTTTTACGGCCGTAACACGGTTTCTGCTTATTTCCTTAAATTGGGGTTACGGCCGTAACTTATGATTTACGGCCGTAACTATGTTTCTGCGCATTTTTCATCTTTTGAGGGTTACGGCCGTAAGTATATGTCTTACGGCCGTAAACTCTTTTCTGCTTATTTTTTTCCTGATTCAACATACTCTTACGGCCGTGATGATTTGTCTTGCGGCCGTAACTTTATTTGCACCTAAGTCCCCAAACTTCAGTTTTGAGTGCATTTTGGTCCTTTTTTCTTCTTTTCTCTTCTTTTATGATCCTATACAATATAAAATATAAAATGCATTAATAATACTTAGATAGAATCACATTATTGCGTATTCAAGGATATAAGTGCATCAAATAAACGTTAATATAACACTTATCAAATCCCCCCACACTTGAACCATTGTTCGTCCTCGAACAAAGATAGACAGAGAGAAGAATAGGATTCAAACAATAGATTACAATTTAGAGACTTGAGGTTTCAACCCACTTATCTTTAACAAAAATGTTCCATTGCATGATCGGATTGTGTTAGTGTGTGCTAGAGATGCAACGCCCTTTATTTCCCATCCCAATCATGGCTCGATATGGTTCATTTCCTTGCACCTCTCGTGTTCACTCACCTCTCAACCATTATTGAGTGACCATAGGGAAAATAGTTTCGCCCAACTCTAGAGGAAATCAGTCGCATATATCGAGTTAATTATGATGTGAATTCAGTCAACACAGTATCCCCGACCATATTCATAACACCAACCCTAGACCAAGCAATTCAAACCACTCATAAGTATATGTAATGGGTTCTAACACCCTCACAAGATATTTCTCTCTTCGCACAAAGTGTATAAGGGGTTGAATTTTCGCTCAGCTCTATGCATGGATAAGTCAGTACCACAGATTGCCTAACTGTCATAACCAGAGCCAACAATAACACAAGTGCAAAGCGAAGGTCTTTATTTGGTTGTAGTGGGGCTTCCGGTCAGGTAGGATGAAATGATATATTTAGGCTGAGTTGAGAAGGAATTTCGCAAACTAAGTCAATTCAAAATAACATTACTTCCTTCTCCCTTAATTTGATCTTTATTGTTTCCCGCTACCCAACTTTATTCACACTTGAATCTCTTCTTTTCTTTTCTCCTTTTTTTTTTTCAAATAAAGACTGCAACTTTTTTTTTTTTTTTTTCCAAATCATTTCGCAGCCACCAAGTGACACAAGATAGAATTACAATCCCCTGAATTCAGTCCATTTCATGACCATTGCTCAACACAAGATAACCATTGCAACTTCTTAGACTTAGACCATAGCACAATTCTCAATCAACAAAAGCTTGCGAATCCCTTCTCTATGGGTTCAAAACAGAGACAATGTGAAAGACAGGGTATTCGTGGCTTGTAGCGTGGCATAAAATTTCAAAGAAAGGCTAAGGCTCAAACGGGCTTCTAATGGTCCATGTAGCAAGGTAGGCTCTTTTAGCAAGTCAAATTTGGTTTAACCTATTGCCTTTGCTATAATTTGCACTTGAATCAAGAAGCTACGGTATGCACAAGAAAGCACATCCAAGCATAACCCAACCATGCAGGACACACATCAAAGAATTACGAGCTCATAAGTATTAAAAACAGCTCTTAGGCTCAAAAGCTCACAAATTATGGTTTTCATGTGTTTCTCCCATCCAATTATGAATTATAGGTCATTGCTTGATCTTCATTCCAAATCTAAGTCCATTGGTCGAGGATAACGGTTAAAAGTATTCAAACCATCACTACTCACAAAAGTATAATAATTGGGACGTTCAAGGTTATATATGAAGGAATAATCTGTCTATTGTGGGTTGGGTTGACTAGGTTGTAGATATTTGACAATTTTTACCTTTCATTTTCAACCTATTTGTGAGGCTTTGGACGAGATCATCTATATGTGCTCAATTTATATCCAATTATGCAATGGTTTTTTCAAAAAAAAAATGAACCAAAAGTGAGGTCGCTTCCTATCAAAGTATGGTTTAAGACCTAAGTAGCATAGATAGGTAACGAAAGTAGAGAACAAGATTAAGCTCACAATCAATTTAATCCCCCCCCCCCACACTTAGAAAAAACAATGTCCTCATTGAAAAGCAAAACAATAAGAGGGGGAAAACAAATTTTTAAATTTGAGATTTCTGGATTTACGGCCGTAAAGATGTGTCTTACGGCCGTAATCAGGGCTCTGAAAATTTTGGAGAAAGGTTAATTATGGCCGTAAAGATGTGTCTTACGGCCGTAAGGTGGTTTCTGAATAAATGTTTAAAAATTGAATTACGGCCGTAAGGTGTGTCATACGACCGTAAGGTTGCCTTTGAATTTTTTATTTATTTTTTTTTTTTTCACTTAAATGGCAAAAGAAAAAAATAACAATAAAGTAAAATGAACTAATAATAACAATAACAGAAAATAAAAATGGGGGAGTAAAGAGACTCCCCTCTCGGGTTGCCTCCCGAGCAGCGCCCTTTTTTACTGTCGTTGGCTCGACAGGTTGCTTCCTTCTTCATCCGGGATCAACTGGACTCCCAAAGCTCAATTTCTTCTTCATGCTCTTCATTACAACCTGCAAAATAGGGGTAGAGATTTTTCATCAGAGACTGGTAATGAGATGGATGGGATTTTACCTGATTTCGGTAACTTTGGACAGTCCTTTCCACCAATATCGAGAACTTCCTGTACTAAAGAGTCATTAACATTAACAGAATAAACAGGATCATCACCAAAATTCTTCACGGAATCATAAATATTGAATTGAACAATTTCATTATCAAATTCCATGGAAAGTGTGTCACTACTAACATCTATCTTAGTCTTAGATGTCTTTAGGAATGGTCTCCCTAACAAAATAGGAGTGGAGTTGGGGGAGTGGTCATCATTCATGTCCAATACATAAAAATCTGCAGGAAATACTAACCCTCCTACTTGCACTAGAATGTCTTCAACTACCCCGTCAGGATAAACATTAGAACGATCGGCTAGTTGAATTATAACATTAGTTTCAGTCAGTTTGGCAAGTTTTAATGACGCATAGGTGGACCTAGGCATTACATTGATAGATGCACCTAAGTCTATTAAAGCACGATTTATTTTCTTATTACCTATTTGACAAGGTATGGTAAACATACCTGGATCCTTGCACTTGGGAGGTAATTTTCTTTGAAGAAGTGCAGATACAGACTCACCCATTCTTACCATCTCATTTCCCACCAGTTTCCGTTTGCTAGTGCATAAATCTTTTAAAAATTTTGCATACCGGGGGACTTGCTTGATGGCCTCCAATAGCGGGATATTAATTTCAACCTTCCTAAACATTTCTAACATGTCCTTTTCTTTGCTCTCTTTGTTTGTCTTCGCTAACCTGCTAGAAAAATGTGGGGGTGTTAGTTTAACATTTAAATGGGAGTTAGTTTTTACCTGAGGGTTTTGCGAAGTGTCGTTTCTCTTCCCGACTCCTTCCTTTCCATCTTCCTCCACTTCGGGTGCAGCCGGTTCCAATTGCGGACCTTCAATTTCCTTTCCACTCCGGAGAGTTATGGCGCTCACGTTTTTGGGATTCACCTCGGGCTGTGATGGTAGCTTCCCTCCAGATTGTGCCTCCAATCTATTTATGGAAGTGGCCATTTGGCTCATTTGATTTTCCAGGTTTTGAATGCTTGACTTGGTATCCTGTTGGAATTGCATCGTGTTAGTTTCCAACATCTTAACCATATCTTCAAGAGACATACCTGAATTTTGAGGTTTTTGTTGATATTGCCCCTGTGGTTGGAAGGTTCCTTGCTGCTGGAATTGTCCTTGTGGCTTGTTTGAAGTAAAACCCGGGGGTTTGTTATTTCCGTAGCTCAAGTTGGGGTGATCTCTCCACCCGGGGTTGTACGTGTTTGAATATGGATTGTACTGTTGCCCTTGGAAAGGGAAACCTCCAGCAGCATTTACCTGTTCATTGTTTTCTTCTTGCAATACCGGACAGGTATCCGTTGGATGTCCAAAGTTCGAACAGATTCCACAGGCCTTGGCTTGTTTTGAATTCCCTACAGCAAGTTGCTTAACGAGATTGGTTAGTTCATATAATTGACCTTCAATATTGAAACTACTTACCTCGTTTACTTGGCGGACTTGGGAATCCCTACTCGAGTTGAATTGCTGAATATTTTCCGCCGTGTTAGATATTAAGGCCCGTGCTTGCTCTGGTGTCTTGTCCATTAGCGCGCCTCCGCTTGCGGCGTCTATCATACTTCTGTCCATTGGCGCTAGACCTTCGTAGAAGTATTGCACCAAAAGTTGCTCGCTAATCTGATGATGGGGGCAGCTGGAGATGAGCTTTTTGAAACGCTCCCAATACTCGTATAATGTTTCATTGTTGTTCTGGCGCACCTCACATATTTCTTTTCGGATGGTACCAGCTCTCGATGCAGGGAAGTATTTTTCCAAGAAGAGCCTTTTCATGTCGTTCCAAGTGGCGATTGTCCCCGATGGTAGACAATAGAGCCAGTCAGTGGTGGCATCCTTCAATGAGAATGGGAAGGCTCTCATTTTAATTTGCTCCTCGGTAATGCCCGTGGGTCTCATACTGTCGCAAACCACATGGAACTCCTTTAAGTGTCTATATGGATCTTCGCCGGGGTTCCCTCGTAAAGTTGGTAATAAGTGGATGAGCCCAGATTTAAGCTCGAAAGTTTTTCCTTCTTCCACTGTTGGAAACGTTATGCATAATGGCTGCTGAGCCACATCGAGGGTAGCCAGTTGCTTAAGAGTCCTGTTGTTAGCTGCCATTTGTCGTACTGCTCTTCTTTGCTGTCGAAAAGTCCTCTCAATTTCTGGGTCAAGATCAAAAATTTCACAATTAGTTGACCGAATTTTAAGCATATAAGCAAAGAAGCACAAATAATTATTATATGAATTTTATTTTATTTTTTGAAAAGTTATATAAATAAAGTGAAAAAATAAATAAATAAATGCAGAAAAATAAAATTCTAATCGATTAAACACTAAATTGGTTAACCGCTCCCCGGCAACGGCGTCAAAAATTTGATGCGTGTCGTGATGCACCAAAATAATAAATAAATTCCTTGTTCACTATTAATAAGAATATAGCAGTGGAAGCAAGGGTCGATCACACAAGGAACGGGAACTAACTTAGTGTCATGTCAATTAGAATCGTAAATGGAGGGTTTTGTTTTGAGTTGTTTGTAAATGATTTAACTAATAAAATAAAGCAATTAAAATGATGGGAATAAATATCAAATGTTGACGAGTCCTAGTTCTCAAGTTCAGTTGCATTCTATCACAATGTTATCACTTTCCAAGTAACGTGAGTTCAATTTCTTCTGTGATTTATCACCCGTAAATAGTTAATAAGCTCTAACTATTCCCATTCTCCCTTAGTTGCATTTAATTAGAATAAGCTCTCTAATCAAACATTAGCCATTGAATAACCTAAAACAAGCTCTTTAGATTTTAGACAACAACTATATAATGGTTGAGAAGAATTTAGGGTGAATTAGATTATCAATCACACAAGCTCGTGACAATTAACCTAAGTTGGAATTCTCTATGAAAATATTAAATTTCCACTTGCTACTATGATTTGAACAAAAAGACTATTACGGATCCAATCATTCAAAATAGCAAATCTCAATACAACAAATTAAATGATAAGGCCTTAATCAAATAAAGAATTGCATTGATTGAATTAAAAACGCATAAGAATCCAACAAATCAAAATAAAGAAATTAGACTACGTTACTAGTTTGGAAAACAATAAACAAATTGATATGAAATACAACTTCCCCTTCGAACTAGGTATGGAAGCTTAGCCGCGCATAGTCATGAAGAATTCTGGAATTTTCTTTCTTGATTCACCTTCTCGAATTGCTTAATTCTTCTTCCAATTCTTCAAGCAAGCCGCGCCTCTTTCAATAATTATTTCACACATTTTTCTGTCATGAGAACCCCTTTTTATAGCCTTAATTTCGTGCCCTAGTTTTGGGCTCAAGAAATCCCAAAATTATGGAAAGAATTGAAATATGGAAATTTTTTACTGGACAGTTACGGCCGTGACACTTCTTTTACGGCCGTAACACGGTTTCTGCTTATTTCCTTAAATTGGGGTTACGGCCGTAACTATGTTTCTGCGCATTTTTCACCTTTTGAGGGTTACGGCCGTAAGTATATGTCTTACGGCCGTAAACTCTTTTCTGCTTATTTTTTTCCTGATTCAACATACTCTTACGGCCATGATGATTTGTCTTGCGGCCGTAACTTTATTTGCACCTAAGTCCCCAAACTTCAGTTTTGAGTGCATTTTGATCCTTTTTTCTTCTTTTCTCTTCTTTTATGATCCTATACAATATAAAATATAAAATGCATTAATAATACTTAGATATAATCACATTATTGCGTATTCAAGGATATAAGTGCATCAAATAAACGTTAATATAACACTTATCAGCATCAAGTCTATTTAGTTGATTTTGAATTGGATAGAATAGATAAGTCATATTACATTGGAAGAAGCAAAAGGCAAGTATGGAGAACAAATGAAAAGTGAAGCAAAGCCAAAAGAAGAAAAATGGGCAAGGCATCAAAAACTATATTTAAAGTGCCATGAAGAACTTTATGCGGAGGGTCAAGTTAATGACTTTAAATAAGCACTTAATTGGAGGCAACTCATCCTCTATCCCTTTACTTACTTTATTTTACATTTTGCATTTCATTTATTTTCTTGCAAATACGTTGGTTAACCCCAATTTCAACTTCCACTTTTATTTTTCCTAAGTGGGGTAGTGTGAAATAACTCTAATATATTATCATTTCATTCTAACATTTACTCATATCAAACTGTCAAATTCATATATTTGCTTAACGCTCAATTTTTAGATCATATGGTGCAGATTGTACTTTATCTTCAATTTGGATTTAATGTTGAAGTGAACGAGCAAATTATATTGGATTTATGGATAAGAATTGAGATGTTGAATGTGATTTAAAATTTTGGGCATTCACCACTTATAATCTACACTTTTCTTGTGTTTTGGTAGGAGGAGTTCGATTAGATGCCTCATTTGGGAAAATTGCTTTCAATAGATTGGAGACTTTTATATAATTTTGGCGGTGGATTATTTGTGCTTTTTATGAGATGTTCACATGCACAAGACTACTTATGAGTATCCCATCACTCTTGGGATGTCTAGTAACGTATTTCCTCTTACTTTGATTTCATTTTACACAATGAGGACAATGTGCATTTCAAGTTTAGGGATAATTTCTTATTGTGTATTGATATGTTGATAGTCTTGTCGGCATAGGGTAACTTGGTGTTTAAAATTGTTATTGATTCACGAGTTATGACCAATATGCTACTTATGTCTATTTTTACAAATTGCTTATTCATGTAAGATCTTAGTTATCTTGAGCACAATAGTCATTATTAATTATTGGTGAAGTTTGAAAATTGTTGAAAGATGGGAGATTTATGAAGTAGAAGAACTAGGTTATGACTTTTACGTTAAATTTATATCAACATATCCATTTTTTTTATAATGCTCTCAATCTCTTGATCCTATTGTGAAAAAGTTTTGGAAGTGTCGAGCCGGTAAGGGAGATATTCTAGATGTTTGTGGATTCCCTGCATGCTTGATATAATTTGTGTGGAGTGCTTTTGATTAACAAGTATAAGTTAGGTAATGATCATATGTTAAAGATTTAAGCCCCTTCTAATTCTTGCATTGCCTTATCTCATAGCTTTTTTATTCAAGTTATTAAGTCTGCTGGAGTATCTAAAAACTTGGTGCTTTAAGTTTTAAACATGGGGATCACCTGCCTAAAACTCATTTCATGGGTCAATTAAAATGTTTAAAGAGTAGGGTACCAAAAGTTTAATGAGTTTAGCCCATGCCTATGCGAGGGCCTAGCATAATTATTGGGATGATTTTTCATCCCTAGGAGGGTGCCTGGTCCTAGGTAATTTTGGGTCAGATATTTTCTACCCCAATTTTAACATTTTGGATTTAATTTTTTGACTTTTTGGGTCTTTTTTTAGACTATTTAAAGACTCATTTCTCAAATTATAAGGAGAATTAAACACCTTCTTCTCTCCCATAACTCTAGCCTCCATTTTATTTTTCCTACTAGTTTTTAGTTTTAGTTTTTCATTTCAAGATCCTAGCCTCCATTGAAGAAAAGAAGCAAGAAGAGTGGTGGAAATACAAAGTAAAATGGATGGATTTTTGGAGCAAAATCAAGACCACGGCATCAACTTCTTCAAAAATCTAACCAAGTGAATGGTTTAAATTATTGTCTTGTGTTTTCTTCTTAAATTTATTTACTTTGTGATGTATTTTCATAAACTTCATCTTTTGTACAATATTTATACAATGGCTAATTTTTAATGTTGAGGTGATTGATTGAGCTAACCTAGTTTAATTAATTTTAATACTTGCTTGTTGATTTTAAATACCTATTTTCATGTCTATTTGTTATTTTGCATATTCCATATGTTTGATTGATCACCAAATATGTGAATTGTATTGTGTATGATAATCGAGTGACGTTGTGTATTTTAGACCAAAACACTTACATAAAAAGGCAATAAAAATATCAATATTCCTAGCTGATTCATTTGTGTTACTCTACAAATATTGATCTAGATTAGTCGACATTCGAGAGAAGCAATTGGTGGTTAATCAATTAATTAAGGTTAGTTGACATTCGAGAGAAACAATTGACGTATACTTAATTCATTTGGACTAGTTAACATTCGAGAGGAGCGATTACCTATGTTTGGAGAGTTGAACCTTGAAACTAATTGAATATTAATCAAATAGAGATATAATGGGTTAATAAATTCATTAGAGTTAGTTGACATTCGAGAGAAGAAATTGGTTGTGTTTGGTAAATCGAGTCTAACATTGTAACTGAGTAATTTGTTAATTTGTATGATAAGAAATCAATTAAGTGAAGGTTAAGTGAAATCATGAATCTCAACTATTTAATCTTCATTTTCCTTATTTTTGTTAGAATTCAAAGTTATTTTGTTTATTTTTGCAATTTACAAAATCCAAAATTTATTGTGTGGCTTCGTTGTTAAAATTAAATTAACTAAGGTGTAATTGAGTATACAATCCTCGTGGGATTGAAAATCCAAATTCAAAAGGTTCACTTTATTACTTCAACACGACTCGTATGCTTGCGGCACACACGTTTTTAGAGAACATAGCCTTTGAAGAACCAGTTTCCCTTCGTCGTTATGCTTCCTATTTTTGTTTGTTTTGGAAC
This sequence comes from Ligustrum vulgare, assembly GCA_963555705.1. NCBI lineage: Eukaryota > Viridiplantae > Streptophyta > Magnoliopsida > Lamiales > Oleaceae > Ligustrum > Ligustrum vulgare. The sequence continues at coordinate 48,688,212 of OY743171.1, read as the reverse complement.
CTCCTTCCACAATGTTGGCCTTTGATTCCATCGAATGAGATCCACTATTCCTCTTTTCGGATTTGCGATTATCTTCTTCAATTTTCAATCAGACAATCATATTTTCAAGCTTCATTTCCTTAAACTTATGCTTCAAGTAATTCTTGAAGTCCTTCCATGAAGGCTGTAATTTCTCGTTCAGTGCAAAAACTTGAAATGATTCACTAATTTCCTTTCTTTCGACATGAATATCACTGAGTATTCTTAGGATATGACAGGCTTGCCAATAACCATTATGTAATCCAAAAATCGACCGACAATGAACTTATTTGTGCCGACATCTTCAGATTTATACTTGGTGTCCAGAGTTTCCCAAAAGTTCTTTTGTAGAATTCACATTGCAGTACACATTATTTAACATGTTGTGTAATCCATTCAGTACATAATTTCTACACATAAAATTCAAGCATTTCCATGCATCAACTGCAGTCAGTCTCTCAATGTCACTATATTTTTATGTGTATGAAGGTGCATCTTCCGTTAGAAACTTTGAAAAACTTAACGTTATCAGATAAAACATCATTTTTGTTCCCAACGCTTACCCATTAAATTTTTAAGGGTTTTCTCCGATCATATTAGGGAGTGAAGTACCTAAAGTTGCCATTTCTTATACACAAAAGTTGCCATTTCTTATACACAATTAGAGGTAGACAAGAATAAGGAAAAGAAATAGAATAAACCAAAAAATATAAATCCATCTTAAGATTGTTGTTTCTGAATTATTAAATACTGTCTTCGAACAATTTGAAAACAGCAAACTTTCAGATTAGTTTTACCAGCGTAACAGGATGATCGACAAGATTAGGAAATGAATTCGAGCCCACTGACTTCACAATGTATTCTTAAGACGAATTTCCTCCCTTCTATGATGCTTGAATGACTTAACAATACTCTAATAGGATAGAACGAAATTCATCTCCTATGAAAGCAGTACAGCAATTGGCAGGAATTCCAACGAACTCAACAAAGTGTTTTTTTGTACTCGGGAATCAATATCAAGATAAGAGAGTGAAGTAAGATTTAAAGTAGAGAAGAGTTGCAATGAAAATTGTGTAAATCTCCTAGCAGCGGGGTAGACTATTTCTAAATGGTTTTCAATAAATAAATATACCACGTTCATCATCTTGTGAAGTAGAACGTGAATATGAAAAGTTCCATTAAAATCTGAGTGCGAGTCCTACTAAAATTGGAGCTCAAAGTTGGTTTCACTTTATTTAAAACCATTTCCAACATCACATGTTGGACTTTTCTTTAAATACTGTCTAGTTTAAAGAGAATTTAAATGAAGCTAACTTAAGATAACTTCTTCAAGAAGCAGAATCAAAAATAGAAATTTCCCCCAGGGCACATCTCCCAGGGGTGAAAGAGATGGTGGTTTAAAGACCAGCCTCGCTTGGTCAGGGGTTCGAATCCGACCCTTGCCAAGTTAAAAGGTAAGCCCTCACCCTGCACTCTGAGAGGCATAACCTGCGATTTACATCATTTACCAAAGCCCAGGGCATGGCAGGTAGGGGGCCCTAAGGTTGGGGTTCAACCTTTTTTTTTAAAAAAAAAAAAAATAGAAATTCTACCAAAACAGACTCTTAGAGCTTGTTTGGTAAAGGTAAAATTTTTACCACAATTTTTCAGATTCAATCTCAACCATCCATTCTTGGTCAAGCCCACCATTTTTAACTTTTCAAACATTTTTAAACCACACATCCATCAAAAAGCAACAAAAAAAAAAAACTACAAAACTCAAAATTTTTCACATTACCAAACAGACTCTTAGTCTCTTAGCCTCTGTAAACACGTTTTTCTGGAAATTAATTATGAAACTAAAATTTAGTTTTCAACTTGGAAGTTGGATTGGCAGGTGCTAGTCTCTTGAAGCATTAGCAAACAATCCGTCATATCCTCATCTTTTACTAGGCAAGAACATGTATGATATGAAAAATATCACCATCTCAGTACATATTTGTAATGACTCGACATCTGTACTCAAGTCGTTATATCATATGTATTGTTTGCTCTGAGAGAGTCAGAAATCTGTAAGGGTTTTAATCAATCGTGTGGGCTTATATGTGAATTATTGTGTATTGAATAAAATGCTATCAAATTTGGTTAAGCCCATTTAAAGTGGTCTAATAAGGATTTGATATATTGGGCTTTAATGCATCTAATTAATGTATGGGCTTTTATGTGTAGATACCAGGCCATTACCTAATTTCATGATGGGCCGAATTAGGTTAACAGGCAATTCAGTATATAAACACGATTATGGTCCCTGAATCATACGTACTGTTCATTTTTCTGACATCCCATCATCAGAGAGAAAATAAGGACTACGTATTGATTTAGATGATCCAACCAACCGAATCGTTCATCGTGAATCATATTTGATTAAGGTACGCTTCCGCTTCAGTTATTTAATTTTTGATAATTCAGCATGATGATTTTGGATCGTAGATAAATTTATCTGTGATAGAATTTTCTAACAAGTGGTATCAGAGCCAATCATCAAGTTGAATTATCAGATCGTGCATATGAAATATATTTTCTACCAGGTTTTATATGCATTCAGTTTACTCTTTTCTGTGTATGTATATGCGAATTTTTGGGTCTAGAAATTGATTTTCCAAATCTAATTTTGAAATCGGTTGTCCATTATGTATGGATTTTCGAAATTAAGGTTTGGATTTCCGTTTTGGATTATTGAGAATATTGGATTCAGAATTAAGTTTCGAGTATGGTTGGTATGGTTGAAATCGGATTCCTGTGTGTATATTGTATGGATTTTGAATCTAGTTTGCGATGCATAATTTGTTCGAATTGAGATTTGTGGATGAAGAAGGTATGGCCAGCACTAACCACCGTCGCACTAGTGGGTCAGATGATGTGCATGTGGATAGCGCGGTGCAGCGCTGTGGATGGCGCTGCAGGTCGCAGCGTTGGGGAATGGCTGCGCTGCTGAGATGAGCAGCACCTTCTCCGGCGCACCATTTGGGTGAGACGGGCTACCGGATGTGGGCCGCGACTGCAGCTAGGGTTATAAAAACCCTAGACGTTGCGATTTGAGGCAGGGACTTAGGCTGGAAATTTGATGATTTCGGGGACTAAATATGCAATTTCAAATTTTTGGGTTTATTGCACAATTAGGTCCCCTTATCTTATTAAGGAATTAAAGTTGCTCCCTGAAAGTTATGATAATTATGACCTAAGCCCCTAAAGTTATGAAATTATTTAAGTTGGCTCTTAAAGTTATGAAATTTATAAAATCAGCCACTAAAGTTACAAAATCATTTACGTTGAGCCTTTTAAAGTTTCTAATTTTATAATTCAGTCCCTACAGTTTGAAAATTTTCTAAATTGATCCCTAATGTCTGAAATTTTCAAAATTGGTACCTTTAAGGTTAAGGGTATAATATTTCAGCCCCTAAGGTTTGAGAATTTTCTAATTCAATCCATAAAGTTTGAAAATTTTCTAATTTGGTCCTTAATGTTTGAAAATTTTCATATTTAGTCGCTAAAGTTTGAAAATTTTCTAATTCAGTCCCCTAAGGTTTGAAAATTTTCTAATATAGCACCTAAAGTCCTAAAATTCCCTAATTTGGTCCATATAGTTTGAAAATTTTTATACTATTTTGGACCTATAAAGTTTGATTTTCTTTCAAATTGGGACCTAAAGTTTGGAATTTCTCTAAATTGGCCAACAAGGTTTTGGAAAAATTGTAATTTAAGCCCTTCAAGCTTAAAATTTCACATAATTGGCCACCTAAGGTTTAAGAATATTGCAATTTGACCATCCCAACTTAAGGATTGCTTTATTCTAAAGTTTTGAATTCTATAATTCAAATCCTAAAGTCAAAATATATGCAAATCAGTTATTTCAGTTTCAAATCTTGGTACATCAGAATCTTTTGAGAGATATAATATTCGAAAGTAAGTTAGTTGAAGCAACATGTTGCCAAAGCAACCTCTCTTGTGGATATTAATTAACTTTGAATATTAGAAGGTATTTGTGTGTGTTACTCATTGCGGATATTAATTGGCCCAAAGGAAAGTCAATATTTAGCTCGAATTTCACATGCACTTGTGGTGATAAACACGTGGCAATTATTTAGTTTAAAGTGTGACCAATAAATCGGTCCAAAGAAGGTTTATTGGTTAAGATGTCTTATTACCAGTGTTTGATCACTACACCAAGGGAAAATTAGGTGTTTGTGTATTATTTCATGCGGATATTGATCGGCCCAAAGGAAGGTCAATATTTGGCTCGAATTTCACATGAACTTGTGGTGATAAATACGTGACGGTTATTTGATTTTATGTGCGATCAATAAATCGGTCCAAAGAAAGGTTTGTTGGTTGACATGTCTTACTGTCAGTGTTTGATTACTACACCAAGAGTACGACTTACAAGTCAATATTTCTGTCCAAAGACTAAATATTGATGTTGTGCTAGGTATTTTGTGATGGGCCCTACCATTGTTTGAAAGTATGGTTTGCATAATAAGGTATTTATGTGAGCAATTTTATTTAAGTGTTCTCTATTTGGTTTCAAATTCTGTTAGTAGTATATCTACAAACTCAAATTTAATCCTTGTATTTATGGAACAAACTTCAAGGATCAAAACAAGGACATTAACTTTTCGTTGGCTGCATGGATCTAGACCGTGTACTAAGGATTGAGCAACGTGCTCCTCTTACGGATGAAAGTTCATCTAATCAAATGAGGAACTTTGAGAAGTTGGATTGTTTAAATTACGTGAGTCTCATGATCATTAAGTGCGGTATTCCGGAAGCCTTTAGTGGCATAGTATCTGAGGAGGTAAATGATGCCAATGAATTCCTTGCCGAAATTAAGAAACGTTTTGTGAAAAACGATAAGGCTGAAACAAGCACGCTTATGCAAAGCTTAATTTCAATAAAGTATAAAGGCAATGGGAAAATAAGGGAGGACGTCATGTAGATGTCTCACACTGCTTCAAAACTTAAGGAACTAAAATTCGACTTGTCTAATGACTTGCTCGTGTATTTGGTATTGATATCGCTTCCTGCACAATATAGTTAATTTAAGGTTAGTTATAACTGTCAAAGTAGAAATGGACTCTCAATGAGCTCATTTCATAGTGTGCAAACTTCTTGCACAATTCAGTCAATTTAAGGTCAGTTGTAACTATCAAAGGGAAAAATGAACTCTAATGAGCTCATTCTATTTTGTGTGCAAGAGGAAGAAAATTTGAAGTAGGACAGAACTGAAAGTTTTCACTTGGAAAATACCTCTAAAGATAAGGGCAAGAAAACAAATAAAGAACATAAAATTTCTAAGGGTTCAGAACAAAAGAAACCACATAAACACATTAAGGGTTGTTTCTTTTGTCAGAAATCTGGACATTTAAAGAAAGATAGTACATAGTACCAATTAAAACTGGTGCTAAAATACCTTAAGAGCTTTTGACAGGCAGAAAACCTAGTCTAAAGTGTTTTAACATTTGGGGATGTCCAGTTAAGGCTAGGCCTTATAGGCCACATAAAGAAATTGGACTTCAAAACAGTCAGCGGCTACTTTATTGGTTATTTTGAGCGTTTAAGGGGCTATTAATTTTATAATTCCACACTTAAGTCAACTTTTGAAACGGGAAATGCAACATTTTTTGAGGATGTTGAGTTTGAGGGAGAAATAAGGTTAGAGATATTGTCTTTAAGGAAGAAATTGAGGAAGGATCGGTTTCGATTCCTATTGTTGCTTTTGACAATGTGCAAGTTTCTATGCATGTCATTGATCAAAAAGCATATCCGAAACCTGATGTGTTCCGGATCCTCGACAATCGGAGTCATAGCAGGCTTGACGGAAAAAGTTAAATATTCAAGCCAAATAAAAGTGCAATCCAGTCAACCATGTCGGAATTAGATGCATAATGTGTTTTTCGAGTAGAAATGTGTCACTAAGCAAAACTCATGTTCGAAAGCCCTTGAGCCGACTGATTTTATGGCCAAATTCCATCATTTGGGGCTTCAAAACAGCAAGTCAATTATGCAGACGGAAATTAGGGTTTTTGCGTATTTTTAGGTTAAATTTTGTTTTTAATTATTTGTTTGCCTATTTTAAAATTTTAGTCTAATTAGAATTCTATTTTGAGTCAATTAGCGGTTATGTTATTTTACTTATTTATATTCATTTCCATTCATTGTAATTCAGATTTGATTTTGATATAAACAGTTTTTATTGAGTGATTCAATAAAAGTTATAGGTGGATTCCTACGTTTTTCGAACTTATCAAGAATATTTCTTTTGGCGTTCAAATACTGAACTTATCAAATATTTTCTTGAGAATATTTGTTGCGTTCAAAACCAGAAACTTATCGGGGAGATTGGGCAAATCCTTGTGGCGTTTCGAAAGTCGTGGTTCTTTATTCCGCATTGTCGAGCCATCGCGTTGTGAATATCGGGTCATGATTCATCCGTACAACCACAACCTGAGTTTGGAACTTTTCGTCGTTTCTTCCGCGCTTTGAATCACATCATCTGGTATCAGAGCTAGACTCTGAATTCAGGTTTTTCTATCCAGTTTGATTTTTATGTTTATCATCGAGTCCCATAAAAATCATCCATATCTTGTTGAGTGTTTTATTTCAGTTTTTTTTCGTTCTTCTTGTTCTTGAGTTTGTTGAGTCTTTAATCCAGAAAATCGTTCCAAAAAAATTTTAAAAGTGTTTTTTTTGCTTAATTCTTATCCGAATTAAGTTCCGTTTGTTTTGTCGCGTTCGTGTCAAATTTTCGGATTTATATATAATTTTTTTTTTCCGAAAATTCATCCATTGTTAAAAAAAAAAAAAAAGTCATTCCAAAATTCAAGAACCACTTTCTTGAGTTTCTTTAAAATTCGTGATATTCATTTCCTTCCAAGTCAATAAAATTCGTTCTTGCTATTTGATGTCTAAATCCTCTTCATTCTAGATTTTTTTTAACGTCACATAAGGAATGGATTATGATCCGGATTTTTTATTCCAAACTAGGTGTTATGTGGATCATAAGGGATGCAGTTTGGCGATTGATGGAAAGTGTTTTACTAATTTCGTTAGTAGCACCGTGATTAAAAATTTTGGATTACCCCTAGAACCACACCATAAACCTTATAGGATGACGTGGATGGGGGAGTTTGGGGATTTCAAAGTAACCAAACAAGTTTTAGTGTCTATTACCCAAGGAAGGTATAATGAGGATGTATGGTGTGATGTAGTGACATTGAAATCTTATCATATTTTATTGGGAAAACCTTGGAGGCATAGGAGAGAGGCTGTTTATGATAAGAGTATGCACATATACAAATTCCTTAAGAAAGGGAAAACATGCGCACTATATGGGTTGACATTAGAAGAAGCACTAGAAGATTCATGGAGGATAAGGAAGGAGGGTGAAAAGTGGTATAATAGGAGGCATCATGGGGATAAGAATATTGAAAAGAAGGAGGGAGACTTGAAATTAAAAAACAAATAAACAAACTCCAGAATTTGATGAGGAGAAGGTGGAATTGGGAGTTGAGGTTGAAGTTCAAGATTTGAGCGAGTAGTGCACGAGCATGATGCTAAAAGTGTGGAGTTAGGAGATGTGGTTGAGTTTGAAGATGAAAAAATTGAACAAGAAGTTGCAAAAGAGAAAAGAGGTGAAGAGAAGAGTCTCGTGGTTCAAGAAGTGGAGTTAGTGGTGGTTTATCATGAATACAAGGATCCATACCTTGTACCTCATGAAGCTAACATGTCCCTCCCCATTTTGTTTAAATCTTTTTTGCAGGTTAATTATGTTTGGAAGCTTCAACCACACTACGTATGGCAAAGGGAGTTCAAGCTCCATCTCTTCCATGTTTTCCAATCAAAGGAGCATAATTTATTGAACTCATGGCATGGAAGCAATAATTTTCCGTTTGATCCAGGAGGTGAAGTGAAACAATAGGAACAAAGCTATGATTCGGGACAAATCATCCTAAAGAAGGAGGGTATGATGTGTTCCGGACCCTCGACAATCGGAGTCATAGCAGGTTTGACGGAAAAAGTTAAATATTCAAGTCAAATAAAAGTGCAATCCAGTCAACCATGTCGGAATTAGATGCATAATGTGTTTTTCGAGTAGAAATGGGTCACTAAGCAAAACTCATGGTCGAAAGCCCTTGAGCCGACTGATTTTATGGCCAAATTCCATCATTTGGGGCTTCAAAACAGCAAGTCAATTATGCAGACGGAAATTAGGATTTTTGAGTATTTTTAGGTTAAATTTTATTTTTAATTATTTGTTTGCCTATTTTAAAATTTTAGTCTAATTAGAATTCTATTTTGAGTCAATTAGCGGTTATGTTATTTTACTTATTTATATTCCTTTCCATTCATTGTAATTCAGATTTGATTTTGATATAAATAGTTTTTATTGAGTGATTCAATAAAAGTTATAGGTGGATTCGTATGTTTTTCGAACTTATCAAGAATATTTCTTGTGGCGTTCAAATACCGAACTTATCAAATATTTTCTTGAGAATATTTGTGGCATTCAAAACCAGAAACTTATCAGGGAGATTGGGCAAATCCTTGTGGCGTTTCGAAAGTCGTGGTTCTTTATTCCACATCGTCGAGTCATCGCGTCGTGAATATCGGGTCATTATTCATCCGTCCAACCACAACCTGAGTTTGGAACTTTCCGGCGTTTCTTCCGCCCTTCGAATCGCATCAGAACCTCAACTAGATAATGTTGAAGAACCTCTCATCCAAAATAAGGTAAATTTCAGAAATACAAACTCAACAAGTTCAATAACTAAAGCCATTAAGGAGATCCACGAGAGAAAGGAAAAATGCTATTCCGGATAATTAAATAGTATTTCTCCAAGAACATAAGGAAAATAATGGAATGGTGGAAGATTGCTCAATCAATTTCCATCAGGCCATGCAGGGTTCTAACTCTCAAAAGTGGATTGATGCCATAAATAAGAAGTATAAGCATATTCAAGACAATAAAGTTTTGGATCTTGTCTCATTACCAGAAGGTACGAAGTCCATTGGTCTTAAATGGATTTTTAGACCAAGAGGGATTTGAAAGGTAATGTGAAAAGATATAAGGTTCGTCTTGTATCTAAGGGCTTTACAACGAATGATATCATTGACCATAAAGAGACTTTCTCTTTGGTTTCTACGAAAGACTCTTTCAGGAAAATTAGGTTGTTGCACATTTTAACCTCGATTTACATCAAATGGATACTAAGGTGGCGTTTCTCAATGGTGACATTGATGGGACAATGTATATGGTGCAACCAGAAAGCTTTGTGTCAGTAGACCCAAAGAATATGGTTTGCAAATTATAGAAATCCATTGTGTACTCAAACCAGCTTCTCATTAAGGGTAATACAAATTTCATCAAGCAATTATCTCATTTGGTTTTGAGATTAATGCTGTTGATGGTTGTGTGTATTACAAGTTCAGTGGGAGTAAGTGTATTTTCCTGATTTTGTATGTTGATAACATATTGCTTGCCACTAATGATATAGGCATGTCACATAAAATTATGAGATTTTTTGTCAAGAAATTTTGAGATTAAAAATCTTGGTGACGTCTCTTTTGTATTAGGAATTCAGATACACTGGGATTGTTCTCGAGGTATTCTTGGATTGTCACAAAAGGGCTATATCGATAAAGTACTTAAGAGGTTTGGCATACAAGACAGTAAATCAGGGAACACCCTTATATCGTTAACGGAGACAATTTAGTCTCAACTAATGCCCGAAAAGTTATCTTGAAGTTAAAGAAATGCAGAGGATCCCATATAGTGAAGCTATAGAAAATCTGATGTATGCTCAAATTTGTATGCGTTCGGATATTGCATACATTATTGGGATACTAATGAGATATTTAAGTAACCCTGTGATTGATCATTTGGAAAGCAGCCAAACATGGGTTATAAGGTATTTAAAGAGAACAAAAGATTACATGCTCACATACAGAAAATCGGATCAGTTGGAGATCATATGGTATTATGATTCCGATTTTTGCTAGATGCCAAAAGAGTAGAAGATCCATATCAGGCTACATCTATCTGCTAGTTGGAGGCGCTATTTCCGGAAGGAGTGCTTAACAAACACTTTAGCTTCTTTCACTTGGCAGCACAGTTTGTAGCAATTTTGGGGGCATCTAATTATGGAATATAGCTGCGAAATTTTGTCACTGGACTGCATATTCTGTACGGTATAGAAAGACCACTAAAGTTATATTGTGACAATAACTCAGCAAATTTATATTCCAGTAACAACAGGAGCTCAACTAAGTCAAAATATATTGACATAAGTTCCTGGTTGTGAAGGATACAGTTCAGAGTGGACACGTGTCAATAAGAGCACATTGGGACAAACTCCATAATTGCGGATCCGCTTACTAAAGTATTACAACCCAAGGTCTTTCATGAGCACAATACTCATATGGGTGTTGTATTTCTTAAGGATATTTGGTTTCAGTGGGAGTTTGTAATTTCGGTACATTAGACACATTTACTGTCCTTTTGGATACGGTTTAAAGTTAAAGTTATTTACAGCTGTATGGTTTCAGGTTTATTATCTCTGAACTAGTTTGAGGATGATCTCACTAAAGTTGGACCAGTTGGAAATAGGCATGTTGGAGATCACATTACATGTAATTTTCATGCTACACATCCATACTTGATCCATGTCATTCAGTTATGTCGATATACGTGACCATTGATAGGTTTAGTTACGATTAATGTAGCGAAAGCCGCTTTGATCCTATGTTAATATAATTGATGGACCGGATTGTTTGGGGATGCATTTAGTAATGATAGCAAAATTCTGAGTACTCATAAGGTTATGATTGATACACAATTGTAAGGTTACACATATAGCCCAAGTGGGAGATTGTAAGGATTTTAATCAATCGTGTGGGCTTATATGTAAATTATTGTGTATTGAATAAAAGGTTATCAAATTTGGTTAAGCCCATTTAAAGTGATCTAATAAGGATTTGATATATCGGGCTTTAATGCATCTAATTAATGTATGGGCTTTTATGTGTAGATACCAGGCCATTACCTAATTTCATGATGGGCCGAATTAGGTTAACAGACAATTCAGTATATAAACACGGTTATGGTCCCTGAATCATACGTACTGTTCATTTTTCTGACATCCCGTCATTAGAGAGAAAATAAGGACTACGTATTGATTTAGAAGATACAACCAACAGAATCGTTCATCGTGAATCATATTTGATTAAGATACGCTTCCGCTTCAGTTATTTAATTTTTGATAATTCAACATGATGATTTTGGATCGTAGATAAATTTATCCGTGATAAAATCTTCTAACAAAATCATCTTACGCCTCATGGACTTCTATTGCGTTCCCAGGATTCGAACCAAAGATATCTACTTTATAATATTTAAGTTGAGTTCTAATACCAATTGAACAAGTTGAAATTCGCAAGGGGTAAAATATGCTCAGGTTCTTTTAGAACAGACGGTACATATGAATAACGGTTATTAAGATGGGTTCATACTCCTTCAACGTGTACAGTATGTATGATATAACAATTTGATCACATAGGCCAAGTCGTTACAATATTAATCATCAGATTTTAAAGTGAATTACATCTAATGTTCCAATCTTTGACCTACCATGCAATTTTATTTCCAATCTTTTTCATCACATGCCAAATTTCAACCTTTGATTAATTAGGGGCTTCGTCTTTAAAAATCATTTTACCCTTAATATATATTTTATTACAAAAAAGTCCATAAAACTTAAACAACATAAATTGTTGACTTACAATCTCGGACACCTGTTACAGATCAAATACATAACTACATATAGGAGTGGGGAGCATATTGCACGTGGGATGGGGTGTTGAAAAATATTTTGGAAGACTTGGTGAATGATGCACTGGCCACCTCTCCATGCAACCTCACGTCATAGGTGCATCACGTGCTTTTCTTCCTCTTTCACGTGCCATTTGTCACATTTTTTGAAGCACTATTAATCATCATTTTATAATATGACTCCAAAGGCGGAGCCAAGGAATTTTAATTGGGATCTCCGCATTAAAACACACAAAAGGTTAATACAACATATTTTTTATGGATTATTAGAAAATTGGAGGGTCCTGGACCCCACAAGGACCCCTGCAGCTCGGCCCTTGCCTATGCCTATAACATGACAATTTATTATTTTCAGAGGTAAAAATAACATGCACCGTTGCACTTATCTTGAAAATGTTAGAATAATTAACGACCATGAAAAATGTTGGGTAAAATAACGTGCAAAATTATATTTCAGTAACATAGCTTTTACTCACAAAAAAGTGAACAGAATTTCGACTTATCAAACTGTATATGATCAACTTCAAATATTATCTATTTAGATTCAAGATTGAACCTTAGGCTCAAATTGGCTTGTAAAAGAATGTTACATTAGATAAAATATCTACGTAGAATGAGCACATGAGATAATAAAATTTTGTACGAGGAAGAAGTTTAGATATAAAATTTTGTACGAGGAAGAAGTTTAGATGAAAGACACAGCAAGTAGGAAGACAGATCAATAGCTGAAAGTAGATGACTAAGAAAATTCACCTGGCATTGACCGAAATGCACATAAAACTTTGAAGAAGGGATTATAATGTTTTGTTCAGAATGAAAACTAACAATTTCTTTTCCGATTTGTGTCTCTGAATACATGAGAACATTTATTGAGGTTTTTAAATTGCAGGCCTGAATAATATTTTGATAATTAATATCTAATTTCACAAATTTGGTTATTTAATTACTTTCAAGGTGTAAAAGCAAGAACTGTTGAAATCGTATAAATATTTCTAAATTTAGTAGTTTCGTTGAATCAAATATTTATCCAATGAAAAAAAAAAATCACAACCTCATGCCTTCAACTCACATTAATAGATTACAAAATAAATTTGATTGGAGGTGTAAATTAACATGGAAGAAACAAAATGGACAGAGTTATTTATTGGCAATTGTGTACTTTTTATCTTTACCTTGTGGGAGGGAACGGGGAGGGAGTTTGAAAGAGATGAGATGCGATGAGTGGTTGTTTTGTGATGAAGTTAGGGTTAAAAGATGAAGTAAATTATTAATTAAGTCCCACAATTTTAGGTAATATGAATTTTTTCCCCAATTAAGTCAATTCGCAACGTTCATTGCGTGTTGCAAAATGGTATCGCTTCGCAACGTGCAACAAACGTTGCGAAATGTTACACTTTTACAACGTTTGTTGCATTGCAAAAGGGTACGGAAAATCTTTTTGCAACACGTAATGAACCTTACAAAAGGCTAATATTAATGTCAAATAAATGAATCAACGACAACATGCAATTGCTGAATATTGAGGTAGACCTATTTTAGCAACATGCAATTAATGAATGTTGTTTGCATGTTGCAATATACCTTTTTCTTGTAGTGTGTGTAGTCTTTTCATGACTCATGTAGAAAATGAATTGAGAAATAATTGAAATGGTAAGAGCATGGGGAAGAATATATCAAAGAACATATGAGAACTCCATATCATTACGAAGAAGGAAGTGTGGGTTGATTTTTCCACTATGGCTGAGATTATATTTAAAGGAAAAACTTTATAAAGATGTACATGTTTTTGATGCGTTTTCCCTAGAACCAAAATAATAATAATAATAATAATAATAATGAAGGGCTAGAGTAGTAAATGAAAGCTTTTTGTTATTTGAATTTCCTTTTAAATCACTTAAAAGCATTTTGTTGTGGATTTTAGTAAATTAGAAGCCTTTTGAAAATGGTCAGGGGTGACAATATTAAATTTGTAATATGAATACTTATTTTGGTTTTTGAAAAGTATTGTTAGAACTTGGAAATCTTATGAGAGTGATATGTTCAAAAGAAAATAACTTTTGTTTATGTAGTAGTTTGTGAAATCTTGTATTTTAATAGAAAAGAAAGTGTTATGTTCCTATGAATTTCCTTTAAAAGACATGTAGTGTTTCTTAGTATGTTATATATGAAGTAAAAAGATTTTCAATTAAAAAAGTTATTTATTTATATATATATATATATAGGAAATTCTGGGGTTGTGACATTTTTTGTTTAATTTTATGAAATTAGAAACTCTCTCCAGTACAACGTGCAAATCAATGCAAATATTGATGCAAAAACTCATAGGCCTGAGCTCACTTTACCCCTATATTTCAATCTTCATATATGAGAATTGTTCTTATTAACGTAATAGCAAAATCATATTAATGAGAATGAATAATTTTGTACGTTTGGCTACTGTTTCATGTGTGTAAATGCTAGGTATTTTGCCTTTTACCTCTTTTGTGCTTGTAATTTCTCTATTGAAAATTGCAGCTGTTAAGTGCATTTTTATACATTTTTTATACATTTAAATTAGCGTATTTTGGAGTATCTTGAGCAAATATTTACTAAATTATGCATATTTTGTATTTAAATAGGTTAATGTCCAAGTTTGAGACCAAAAATCACAAAAGAAGTGCAAATTATGTTGAAATCGGGAGTTTGTAGACCATTTTGTCACGTCCGAAAAGCTTCGGACCTGCTGTGAAATTAACTTAGGGACCAGATTGCAAAAGTTCAAAAATTGAAGGACCTCAAGTGCAATTTTTTAAAGACCTTTTTGAAAGAAATTGCAAAATTTGGGGTCTAAATTGATCAGCACCGAAAGATGAAGGACTGGATTGCAATTACAGAAGGACTGGATTGCAATTACAAAAGGACTTGGTTGCAAAATCGCACCTCAGCCGAACCACGCGAACGCGTGGTCCGAACCGAGCCGCGCGCGAACCACGGCTTAAAACAGGGTAGAACAGTCAGTTGTATTACAGCGTGATCGCGCTGCGTTAAAAAAATAAAAAAATAAAAAATTGGGTCAGACCAGGTTGACCCGGTGTGGCCCAGATTGCTATTTTTGCGGAACCAGCTGATTTTTAGGACTTTTTGACTTATTTTTGAGTTGTATAAATACCAAAATATGAGACAACTAGGGTTAGGTTTTTTTTTTCTTGCCCCTTTTTCTTAGTTTTTCTTGTATTTTCTTTACTTATTGCTCTCTAACTCTTGTATTTAATTATAGTGTTTTTACTTGCTTTCCTTAATTTCAAGCTTATTATTGTTATTGTTGTTATTATTTATTTTTTTTTTTTTTTTTTACCTTTTATCTAAGAACTCATTGCATTTATGATAATTTTGTGGCATTATGTGTTGAGTTCTTAAGAATATTAATGTATGGTAGAGGAATTTAATTTAAAGTACAGAAATACTGGAGCATTTATTCCAAAACTCTGCTAAAAAGGAATTTTCTTCATTACCTTGTTTTTAATCTTTATTTAGAATATTATTGATATGTTTGTGTTATTTGTTAAATGTTGTTGTCATTTTATTCTGGGTTAATGTTATTGTGCTGGAAAGTTTGATTAGTTTATGGTTATTCAAGCATTTTAGGTTGTTTCTGAATTGTGGGTATTTATGATTATGAATGTTATTTTATACTTTGTAGCTTTTTAATGTTTATTACCATTTTAAGTTTTAATTGGAATTTACTACACAAGTTAGGTGATTTTAAAATTTTCCATGTAATTTGATTGATTAATTAACTACCATTAATTGATTTTTAAAAAGAAAAAATTAGTATAGTTATGAAACTAAATTTACATTGTCTTATGTTATGTAACTTATTTTAATCATCAAGTTTATGTTATCATTAAGTTACTTTGGTTAACTAGTTTCTTTTCTAGTTTTTATTTTGTTGTCTATTTGTTTTAGTTAACTAATTTTCATATTATCATGTTTTTACTTATGTCAAGTAGCTAGTTAATCATCATCAAACTAAAATTTTGTTTTACTTGACTTTTCTTTTAAAATGAAATCAACAAATTTAGTTACAAGTAAATCAATCCTCATGTGTATGATAACCCGGACTTACAAAGTCCACTTTACTACTTGAGCGTGAATCGTGCACTAGCGGTATACGATTTTAGCGGTATACGATTTTAGCGAACAGTAGCAAGCTTATCTTTATAGGCTACTGGTATGGTGCGTGCGAGTTTTTTTTTTTTTTTTCATTCTAATGATGGTACGACGAAGTCATGCAAAACATTTGCAGATGTGAAATATTTTTTTGATAGCTTTTTTAATTTTTTTTATGTTACAATATTTAGATGATTGATTTAGCCTATTTGCTGCAGAAGTTTTCTATAGAATTTTCCTACTGTACAATAACATTATGAGCCAACTCAAATTTTTATTTGGAGACATTTTACAAGGTGAGCTCATATTTCATCAGTGATCTAATTTATCTGTTTGCTTTTTGAGTTATGTTTTCGATATAATGCACTTAACATTCGACCATCTAGGTGCCCTATCAACTCCTTGGAAGACGTTGTACTTGTAATCTTAAAGTCTTTTGAGTTCATTTTGATTTTTATTTTCTCTGCACGTCATAATATTTCTTTTATATATATATATATATATATATATATATATATATATATATTACTAATTTCATCGCCACCATCTACTCCCATAAAAGATTTTGTGATTTTTTGGAAAAGTTTTTGTGTGGGAAAATAATTTTAAAATATTTTATTTGTGTTTGACCCAAAGAGAGCAAGCAAGTTTTTGATCGATCCTTCTCCTTATATAAAGTCGATCGAGTGTGTAGTGTTTCGATGAAGTAAATTTTCATGTTAATATTTTTCTATTTTTGTTATTGTTTGTTATGATTAGTTTGATCCTTGGTTATCATTTGTTTATTTTATATTTGGCAAATCGACTTCTTCTAAAAGAAGTGACCGTCAGGCTAGAAAGTTTTTTTTTGGCTTCAATTAGGTTGTTTGGTACTTATTTAATTTGTAATTTTTTTTTGGCTTCAATTAGGTTGTTTGGTACTTATTTAATTTGTAATTTATGTTCTTCATTTTTGTGGTAATTGCTTAAGGTGTAAAAGTTGAAGTTTGCAGTTGGGATTACATAGTCTTGTACAGTTGAGTACTTGAAATTATATCTTGTTATCTAGCTTCTCCATGCCAAAATAATTCTAACCAATTGATTTGCGTCGGTTAACTGTAATCTTATATCTTTCATTTTGGTATAGAATGTCACCGAAAAAGGAAACTAGAAACTTCTTAAGCAACATTAGTTTATGTACCCTTTTTTCAAAGTTAACAATCAATCACAACTGATAAGTGTATTTTATACACTTATTTGTATGTCTAAATTAGGATTAATTATTGTCGTTTGGGAATATTTGCTATTTAATTTATGTTTATTTGTTTACCTTTCAGAAAATGTCTCAATTGAAGAAGAATGAAGCAATTAATGGAAAAATGACACGATTGGATGTTAATTGGAGCTAAATTGGACAAGTGAGGAGTTTGTGACACCAATCGGGAAACATGCTTGGTGCCAAAGTGACTAAATCAGAAGTTGGAGGACCTAATTGAATGAATTAAGAGCTTGAATGTCCAAACCGAGAAGAAGATAAAGTTTGGGGACTAAATTGCAACAATTGAAAGTTGAGGACTGAATGTGCAATTAAAAGTCAGGGACTAACTTGCACAGCCGGAAGAATGATGAAGTCTCGATCGCTGGTCACACACCAAGCGATCGCGAGAAGACTCAAAATTATAACCCGAGAGTTTTAATGAAGTCCACGCGATCGCTAGGGTTGATACCACGCGATCGCGTGAGTATCCGGCTGGGCCAACTGTAGGCTTTTTCTCGCGATTTTTATCAGACTTTTCTCTTCTTGACCTAGGTTTTCTCCAAAAGATATATATACAACATAAGAGGCACGAATATGAGACCTTTGCCTCTCCATAGAACGAGCCACAATCGAGAAATCAACATCAAATTCTTGGGGAATCAAGTATCGCAGAGGGGCGTGAATTGAAAATAGTTGAAGAATTGATAATTGGTGCAATCTTTCCATTCTTTATATTGTTTTTCAATGAACGTTTATTTTTACTGTTTTTGTTATTTCATGATAATGTGTAACTAATTTCAACGTTGGGATGAACGATGTAGCCTAGTCAGATTATTTTAATTCCAAATTCCGTTGTTTTAATGTGTTGTTGCATGTATTGATTTATTATTGTTCTCAATGCTTGAATTACTTGATCACCAATTCATGATTTATTGAGTTATTTCCATAATTCGAGAGGTGAGTTAATAATTTAGAACGTGGTAATAAATCCAGTAATTGAACAAGAGATGGAGATATACTCGTGTTATTATTGCGGTCGTGTGTGAATTCTTGTGTGTTATGCATCTAGATAAGGAATATTCGGATCCGCTGTAGAGATACATGGTTGACTTATTTAGGTAGGATTGATTTAAACTCGAGAGAGAAAATTCAATTTAAATTAGTGAATTCGACCGAATGCATAATTAGGAAATAAAACTGGAATTGGAGTTAATATAATTGGCTAGGTGAAATCGGGATTCCCAACTATTTTACAATCGTATTTAAAAACAAAAGAAATTTCGCAATTTTATTTCTTTAGTTTAATTCTTTAGTTGTAGTTAACAATCTCAAACAAATTCGCCCGTTCAAATAGAGTTAGGAACTAACACATTTCGGTACTTAATAGCAGTCCTCGTGGGACGATAATCCGAACTCTTAGGTCTACTTTATTACTTCTCACGACCCGTGCACTTGCGGGGATATCTCGCATCGCAAGATATCAGGTGAACAAGTTTTTGGCGCCGTTGCCGGGGATTGTTTTTATATTAATATCGATACCCATTAGTTCTTATTTTACTTTGAACTTTATTTTGCTTATTTTTATTTTTATTTTTATTTTTATATTATTTTTCAGTTTTTGCTTTTAATTTTTGTTTTCTTTAATTTATGTTAAGAAGGACTAAGTCATTTGATTTTCTTCCTTTTGATACAGAAATTGAACGCACCTTTCGACAGAGGCGTAGACAACAGTTGGAAACGAATCAACAAACAGACTTAGCCATGGCAGATGACATAATTCAGGATAATCAGGGAAATCAACAAAATCTGCCAGCAACTGTAAATGGACAGCAACAAAATCATGGAAGGCTCATTTTGCGAGACTACATGGTTCCTCCTGTGGGGAACATTGGAACATGCATAGTACCTCCTGCAATCCAAGCTAACAATTTTGAGATCAAAACATCTTTGATCTCACTGATCCAAAACTCATGTGTTTTCCATGGATTTCCGACTGAAGATCCTCATGCACATCTTCGATCCTTTGAGGAATTGTGTGAAATGCAGCGCATGAATGGAGTTTCAGAAGATGCTGTGAAATTGAAGTTATTTTCATTCTCTTTGGCAGACAAAGCTAAAGCTTGGTTCTACACTTTGCCCCTACATACAATCAGGACTTTTGAAATTATGAGTCAGAAATTTGTAGATAAATTTTTCCCACCTGGCCGCATGTCAAAGCTACGGTGTGAGATTTTATCATTCTGTCAACAGCCTGGGGAATCAATTTTTGAGGCTTGGGAAAGGTTCAACGAGCTCATCAGACAGTGTCCTACACATGGAATCGCTGATTGGATACTAGTTCAAACATTCTACAATGGGCTGACAAATGAAAACAAGAAGTACGCCGACTCAGCAGCTGGAGGATCAGTAATGGATATGACATATGAAGAAGCTTCTGAGATTTTTGAGAAAATGGCTGCGAACAGTTACCAGTGGTACTCAGATAGATCTACACCAAAGTCTGGAGGAATTGTTGCAGTTAATGAGATTACAGCATTAAATGCTAAGCTGGATGCCTTAACAAGGAAAATCGACAGTATGGGTGTGCAGCCAGTGAATTCAGTTCATACAACTTTGTGTGACTTTTGTTTTGAAAATCACGCGATAAATTTCTACCCACTTCAACAAAATCAATCAAACCCAGAGCAAGTCAATTTCATGGGCAACAGGGTGGTCCTTGTTCACAAACCTACAACCCAGAATGGAAGAACCACCCCAACTTCTCCTGGTCTAATAATCAAAATGTTCAGCATCCGCCTGGATTTCAGCAACAGCAACTGCAACAGCAACAATCTCAGAAAAACATATCCGAAAACATAGAAGTGTTAATTCAGCTGGTCAAGAGTCAGAATGGTGAGATAATGAATCAAGCTGTTGAAATAAAAAAATTGAAGAAACAAATGGGAGAGCTGGCAGCTAGCAGCTCAACAAGACAGCCAGGACAGTAACCAAGCAACACTGAAATGAACCCTCGTGAGCATGTTAATGCAATAACAACGAGGAGCGGGGTTCAGCTATCTGAAATGACTGTAGAGGATTATGAAAAGCATAAGAACCAGAAGAAAAATGTGGTGGAAGAACAGAAAAGTGAAAAGGAGCAGGGATCAACTTCAGAAACTCAAGAAAAAGTGGAAGAAGAAGTTCGAGTTCGACCTCCAGTAAAGGCATATGTACCCCCAGTTCCTTATCCACAAAGATTGATAAAGCATCAGTTGGAGCAGCAGTTTGGAAAATTCTTGGAAATATTCAAGAAACTGCACATTAATATTCATTTTGCTGAAGCATTGGCTCAAATGCCGCTCTACTTGAAATTCATGAAAGAGATGCTGTCAAATAAAAGGAAATTGGTTGACAATGAAATAGTAGCACTGAGTGAAGAGTGCAGCGCCATACTTCAAAAGAAATTACCACAAAAATTGACCGATCCAGGGAGTTACTCTATCCCTTGCATTATTGGTAATTTCAGTTTTGATAATGTTTTGTGTGATCTAAGGGCCAGTGTTAATTTAATGCCTTTGTCTGTGTACAGGAAACTTGGTTTGGGGGAGCCTAAACCAACCAATATCACACTGAAGCTGGCGAACAGATCAATCCAATATCCATATGGGATTGTTGAGAATGTGATTATAAAAGTAGACAAATTTTTCTTCCCAGTCGACTTTGTGATTTTGGACATGGAAGAGGACGCCCAAATGCCCCTCATTCTTGGAAGGTCGTTCCTAGCTACTGGAAGATGCTTAATCGACATTGAAAAGGGAGAAATCATCTTTAGGGTCGAGAAGGAACAAGTCACGTTCAGCATCAAGCCAAGGCAAGATCTTGAAGGTCTAAATGAAAGCTGCTTCAAGGTGGAGGGGGTGGTCCAGAAATCAGAAGAAAAGACCAAGCAGGGTATTAATATTGAGGAGGAGCTAAGCACAAAACATGAGTTCATAAAGGCTAAAGATGGATGGAGGGACAAAAAGGAAGAAAAGCCTAACATCCCTCAACAATTAGCTAAAAGTGAGGCTTTGGGATTCAAGAAAGTGAGAAAACGAATAGAGATATGCAAGGCAGGGAATTGCAAGAAATGCAAAGCTTCAAGAGGATCATTCAAACCTCCAAGATATTTATGTGCTAAAGTCGGGCTTAAGACTTAAAACGGAGCGCTTGTTGGGAGGCAACCCAATTTTTCTTCCCTTTTACTTATTACGCGTTCATTATTTATTTTAGTATTGAAATTTTAGATATATGCATGGTAGGAATTGTGTTTAAGTGTTTTGCATGTTTCATGTTTAGAACACTTGTGCATAAGAGTCTATTATTGCATATTTAGGTATGTTTTTGATTTTGCATGTTTGCATTAGGGTAGGTTTTTATCGTCATTCCAAACTCACACACTAGTTTGAATCATGAAGTTAATGTTTGGAAAATCATTGCATCAATCATGAAGTGATTAGGGGGATAAAAACGATTTTGAAAATCAAAAAATAGGAAAAATTTTCAGTACTGTAGAGTACTAAGCGATCGCGTGCCAATAGGCTTCGGCGATCGCGACTTTGCATTAAAAAATCAACAGATTTTTAAACATTGAACCACGCGATCGCTGGCACTCCAGCCAGGCGATCGCGTGGCTATACTGGACCAAATTCGGCAGTTTAAGAGTTTTTCCTCATGTTTTCAATTTCAAACATTATAAACCCGTTTTCTCTCCCCCAATCACCTCATAGTTGATCTTACATATTGTGTGCATGTCATCAACACTTTGTTGCATCAATATCATTGCGTACATGACTTCAAAATCCAATCAAAGGTATGTAATTCTTCACTTGAAACATACTTTACTCAAATTTATGAAATTTTCTTTTAGATTTCGAATAATTGGAATTGTGAATTGTGAAGAAGGGGCTTAAGCTAGTTGTTGGAGTTTGTGATTTGTGGTTTAGTAGACAAAAAAAAATTTGGGTTCATTCATGCCTCCAACCCTATGCATATCCATTGATTTTTGCAATGCCCATATAGTGTTTGATGAAATGCCACAAAGACATTCTTGTGCTAATTTTAGAGATTCTTCCGAGCATTTATCTTCATGAAATGGTTATCATTGAGTAAGTGTGTTTAGTTCATGAATTAGTACACTACATGGCATGAAATCCATTAAAACAATGTTTGCACCATGACAGCCTCATTGCAAGGCCACTGCAGGCCATTGCACCTGAAAATTCACTCACGTCACCAACTTTGCCATAGTTTTACATGACCCTGTAGAACTCCAAATGACCTAAATTTTCAATATGTTGTAGACCATGCTGTGAACGTTAACATATCAAAAGATGGCTCGGGAAAATTTATGTTTTTATAGGCGACTCAAGGCTTGAATGTGTGTGGTCGACCAATTTTGAAAATTCAAAATTTTGCTTTAACTTTAGTTTGGGGTGTGGTACTGAACTTCCATTCAGTGGCGGACCTATGTAGGGACCAGTGGGTGCAATTGCACCCATTGGCTCCCATTTTCTTCATTTTTCTGTTCATTTTTTGTTTTTTTTTTTTTTTTTCAAATTTTTAGCATATTATTGATCGATTCATCCATTTTACAATATTTCGCACCCACTGGACCAAATTCTTGGGTCCGCCCCTGCTTCCATTATTTCTTATTGATGTTTATGACTTTTAATATTACTTATCTCTTATTTGCAAGGTAAACATTAGTCAAGACACATCCGATCAAGTTGGGCAAGGCAAGAAATAGGGTCAAATTCATCCAACATCATTTCAAATTGAAGCATCAAGACTACAATGAAGACATCTCCTCTACACTTGGGAAGTTCTCGTTCTCTTTCTTTTGTCAAGTTTTGCATATTCTTACTTATTTATGTGGCAAAACATTGAGGACAATGTTCATTTCAAGTTTGGGGGTGGATCTCATTATTTCCATATTATTATTATTTCCATATTATTACTTTTCATTCTATTTTATTGGTATAAAAAAAAATGAAAATGTGTTAAAATATTTATTGCCTAGGATATAGTATGAATCAATTTGTGCTTAGGCTTGAAAATTGGACAACATGAAAACATGAAATTATTTTGAACTAGTTATATTTTGCTAGATTCATACTTATTGCGCACATAGCCAGTGTTGGATAATTGCTTGTGTGAGGGATGTTGTTTAATGCATGTGAGGCAAAGTTTTATGTAATTTGAACTTAGGAATGACTCAAAAAGCCCTGTTCTTAGATCGTTAGACATCTCACCCCTAAATTAGAACCAATCATGCTAAAAGGCAAGTTTGGAGGTAAAATGGTTGGAATTTGTATGTATTGACGGGTCGGAGGTCTGTGGTTCTTAGTTTTGCACTTTAGTCATTACAGTTTGGTCAACGAGTATAAACCAATTCCAGCATAAAAACAGAAAAATGCTGAAGGTCTTATTCCGCTCTTCAAATGCCTTTTTGACTCGAGTAAGTAAGTCCGAGGGGTCTTTCAAACCTGGTGCCCTAAAGCCAACTGGCTTGGGAGTCATCGACCTAAAGCTCGCTACAGGGGTCAATTAGAAAGCAAGTACGGAGAGTGGACTTACACATAAGACATTATAACATCTTTAACTTTTCTGTTTAAGCCTTTATGACTCGGGCAAGTATGTCTGAGGGGTTCTCTGAACCTGGTACCCTAAAGCCGTCTGGTTTGGGAGTTGCCGATCTGAAAGCTCGCTACAGGGGTCATATAGAAAGCCCGTATGAAAAGTTCTGCACAAAGATGGTAAAAGACATGGACAATTAAAAGAAAAAGTCGTCCATAAAAATATATATATATATATATATTGCATGGTATAAGCTTTGTTGACTAAACTGTGGTGGTTGAGGTTGTAGAATTGGGGACTGCTTTCTTTTGATTAGTTGTGCATACATATTTCTGATTTTGACTGCCTTGTGTGGAAAAAGCTAAGAGTATTTTTAGAACCCACATAGATAAAAACCTGGGATGCGAGAGAAAAAGCAGAAAGTGGTGATCATCCATGAGCGTTGAAAGGAATTTTATTAGAAATCATAGATTGACCACATGGGATTCGGGCTGGTTTATGCATAATGAGCCACACAGTGTTGAGTATATCTTTTGCATAAGTATGCCTTTGACATTGGCTATTCACACACACACTTGAAACTCTGGCGGGATATAACTAGAAAATATTTTGCATTGTTGTTCATGACACTTGCTAAAGCTTAAATTGGTTTGGACTGTAGAGGCATATGGTAAACATGTTGACACAACAAAAATATTTGTTCTCTTATTTCTTTGATTTTTGTAGTTTAGTTTACATTGTTCGAGGACGAACAATAATTCTAGTTTGGGGGTATTTGATAAGTGTATTTTATACACTTATTTGTATGTCTAAATTAGGATTAATTATTTTCGTTTGAGAATATTTGCTATTTAATTTATGTTTATTTGTTTACCTTTCAGAAAATGTCTCAATTGAAGAAGAATGAAGCAATTAATGGAAAAATGACACGATTGGATGTTAATTGGAGCTAAATTGGACAAGTGAGGAGTTTGTGACACCAATCGGAAAACATGCTTGGTGCCAAAGTAACTAAATCAGAGGTTGGAGGACCTAATTGAATGAATTAAGAGCTTGAATGGCCAAACCGAGAAGAAGATAAAGTTTGGGGTTACTAAATTGCAACAATTGAAAGTTGAGGACTGAAGGTGCAATTAAAAGTCAGGGACTAACTTGCACAGCCGGAAGAATGATGAAGTCGCGATCGCTGGTCACACACCAAGCGATCGCGAGAAGACTCAAAATTGTAACCCGAGAGTTTTAATGAAGTCCACGCGATCGCTAGGGTTGATACCACTCGATCGCGTGAGTATCCGTCTGGGACAACTGTGGGCTTTTTCTCGCGATTTTTATCAGACTTTTCTCTTCTTGACCTAGGTTTTCTCCAAAAGATATATATACAACATAAGAGGCACGAATATGAGACATTTGCCTCTCCATAGAACGAGCCACAATCGAGAAATCAACATCAAATTCTTGGGGAATCAAGTATCGCAGAGGGGCGTGAATTGAAAACAGTTGAAGAATTGATAATTGGTGCAATCTTTCCATTCTTTATATTGTTTTTCAATGAACGTTTATTTTTACTGTTTTTGTTATTTCATGATGATGTGTAACTAATTTCAACGTTGGGATGAACGATATAGCCTAGTCAGATTATTTTAATTCCAAATTCTGTTGTTTTAATGTGTTGTTGCATGTATTGATTTATTATTGTTCTTAATGCTTGAATTGCTTGATCACCAATTCATGATTTATTGAGTTATTTCCATAATCCGAGAGGTGAGTTAATAATTTAGAACGTGGTAATAAATCCAGTAATTGAACAAGAGATAGAGATATACTCGTGTTATTATTGCGGTCGTGTGTGAATTCTTGTGTGTTATGCATCTAGATAAGGAATATTCGGACCCGCTGTAGAGATACATGGTTGACTTATTTAGGTAGGATTGATTTAAACTCGAGAGAGAAATTTCAATTTAAATTAGTGAATTCGACCGAATGCATAATTAGGAAATAAAACTGGAATTGGAGTTAATATAATTGGCTAGGTGAAATCGGGATTCCCAACTATTTTACAATCGTATTTAAAAACAAAAGAAATTTCGCAATTTTATTTCTTTAGTTTAATTCTTTAGTTGTAGTTAACAATCTCAAACAAATTCGTCCGTTCAAATAGAGTTAGGAACTAACACATTTCGGTACTTAATAGCAGTCCTCGTGGGACGATAATCCGGACTCTTAGGTCCACTTTATTACTTCTCACGACCCGTGCACTTGCGGGGATATCTTGCATCGCGAGATATCAGGTGAACAACAACCATATATTTTATTGGTCCCACAACTTTTTAACCACGCATCTCATCAACTTTTATCAAAATTTGTTAAAAATCTTGTTTTAATCTCTATCAAATAGGGGCATAAGTTTCATACCGTAAATTTGAGAGGCAATATATTTGTATCAAATTTGATTGATTATGCTATGAAGAAGTTGAAATAAATGGATTTCTCATGTATCATTTGTGAAAAATATTTCACCACTTATGACTGGAGCTATGTTCAGAAGGTGGTATCTTTTCTGAATTGCTCAATATTGATTGAAGTTTGAATATGAAATTTTGCTTAATTAGATGGTTTGTTACTGTTGGAAAAATGTGAAAATGTGAATGATAAATTTCAACCCATGTAACTCCCATGTCTTACAATTGATGGTGGTTAAATTAGCCTTGTAAATTTGGGAGTTATGTGTGGTTTTATGGTTGTTAATTGGGGAGTTATGTGTGTGGAGTTATGGTATAACTCCTTTGCATGATTGGGGAGTTATTTTGGAGTTATGATACTCCTTTGCATGCTATATAACCCCTCTCCCTTCCTTTGAAAAATATGAAAAAAAGAAAATAATTGTTTTGTCAAGACACATTTGTTCTATATTTTGTCCATAATTTTCTTTTGTCCTTTTGGTGATAGTTCATACAAAAGTTCGGTTCGTCGGAGTGGTAACTTTGTGCTGAGTTAACTACTCAACCTCCGTTGTATCCTGGGAGACAGACGCTCAGACAAACCTCAAGTACAGATTGGTGAGATGGGCGAATCTGTTTTAAGGAAACTGTGTTTGCACAAGCCTCGGTTCCAAATTTTCCTCGAATTTACAATTTTGGTTTTCATCAATATTTATATTATTGTGGATTCTTATTTGGTTTGTTCTTTTGTTAATCAAATTCGATAATTATTTCCCTACAGTTACATCTTTGTGTCATTTTGAATCTTATTGAAGTTTAAAATTTGTGTGCATTACCGTATTGTGATTTCAATAGATATGATAATATAACAGATTTGTACGCATCAAAGTTTTATATTTCTTTCACTTTCTATCTATCGTAATATTTTCCTTTTTAGTGCATGTACACGACGTTGGAAACTCTTGAAGGGAGTATTTATTGTTATTTGCTATAATTGTATTGGAATGTTTGAAATAAAGTGATTAGATGCTTTGAGTTACGTAACTAAGATGAGCAAGTGCCTCATTGGCGATCACTGCATGAATGCATCTTTAATGATATTATTACAAATATTTTCTTTTTCATCTTGCTACTGCAATATCTTTTTGTAGTTTATTGCGTGCATTGTATGTGTCTACAGTTCATAGTCCTCTGCTTTTTCTTGATAATTTTCTGAACTATTTAGCTAGGAAACTAATTGTAATATTTTTGCCTTAAAGTTGTGTGACGACACTCTTTTTGTCGTACACTGCGTGCATTTACGTGTCTACAGTTCATAGTCATCGACTTTTTCTTGATGATTTTCCGAACTATTTAGCTAGAAAGTAAATTATAATATTTTGTCGTAAAGTTGTGTGACGGCACTCTTTTTTTCGTACACCGTGTGCATTGTACGTGTCTACAGTTCATAGTCAATAAGTAATCGACTTTTTCTTGATGATTTTTTGAACTATTTAGCTAGAAAGTAAATTGTAATCAATTCAAAATAATCAATTGTGACAAAAGTGCAATTGTTTTAGTCTCTGTTTGGTAAACTGATTATACATAGTTATTTATAAATATTGTTTATAAATTACGATGTGTCAATATTTATTTTGTCCATTTTTTTGAAATGGCAAAAAAGTAGATATGAATATTTGATCAATCGAAATTGTTGTAATCTTAAAAAAGACGTGCAAAGATTTATAACCATTTATGCCATTTCACTAAAAATTAACTTTGGAAATGAGTTAATTTAATGAACGATCACTTTTATTTGTCCATGTTACTATTTACATACTCAACTAAAACATGTTACTAATTACTCACTCATCTATTGGTAACATTTCTCATCATCACCCGTTAAGTTTTTCATCCAGAATGTGGTGATGTGGCTATTGAATTTTGTTAATAACTTTGTAATGGTGACTACTTGTTCATCAACTTTACAAAAGAAATAATAATAATAATAATAATAATAATAATAATAATAATAATCAGTTACTCATTCTACTTTCAAAAGAATTTCTAATCCATCATCGGTCCGTCTAAAAATAATTTTTTTAAAGTTTTGTTAAAAATTAGACTAATAAGTTATAATCTCCCCTCACAAAATAAAATATACTTTTAATATAAAATTATTAATTTTGTCACAAATTTATAATTTCCATGATAATGTGGCAGACATATAGTCATATATCTACACAGACCAATCAATAGTTCAAGTCAAACATTCCCATAATCCATTTTCTCTTCGAAAAATTCTCTTCAACTCGATATTTATTTGACATGATTGTTTGAAGGGAAATATTGTCAAGTAGCTATAAAATCAAAAGAAATTTAATATGAAATTTTTTGGGGACTATGCCAATGGATCGGTCGGATTTAATAGAGGGCGAATAAGTTGTAAAAATAAGGTTTTACAATTACAATAACTTGATAAATCAAACAATATAAAAATAGAAATTCGAATTTGAAAATAAGAGATTTTAGAGTTTTCTAAAAATTAAATTGATAGGTTATGATATCCCATCTCTCAATTTTGAATTCTCATCTAAAATATAACTAATAAATGTCTCTAACAAGATTACTACGAGATGGGGTTGAAACTGAGAACATGCTACACTACAAAAATGTCTAAAATCATGTGCTTCGACAAACTTAAAAGGAAGTTCATCTACTATTATCTAGTGTTCTAAAATGCGTAATGCGTTGCGATGCGTCGAGATCGAGAATCAAGAATCACAAGTTTAGGCGTGTCAATGCGAAGAATAAGCGTCATAATGCGTTTCTTATTTTTAATATTATTTTAAGACATTAAATATATTTTTATATAAAAAAAATAGATTTTTTACCCTTAAAAAAAAAAAAAAAACATGATTAGGCGCGCCTAATCCCGCCTAGGCGAGCCTAGACGGTCAAAAAAAATCGTTGACCGCATTTTTAGGCGCATACCACTTATTCGACGCGTTTTGGTCACGCATCGCGCCTAGGTGGCGCATTTTAGAACACTGCTACTATCATATTTGCATGTGCAATCCGACACTCTTCCTTGGTATTACCAACATCTATAAGGTTGCTCCCATCACCCTAGTTTATTTTTTCAAAATATAGAGTTTTATGCTTCTTGTTTGGTAATCTACTAGGATACTTCTTACATTTAAGGTTCAGATTGTTGCTCAAAGTGCTTGTACCACTTTTTTGGTGTCACAAGCATAATCGACTTCACAATAGACTTACACCTACCACCAGGATCATACCTTGGACCCAATAGTCTGTAGTGATCCCAAACAAAATGAAGCTAACTTATTTTATTTTGTCTTTCGTGATGATGAGAGTGAAAGCGGAAGTGGTGGAAGACATGATTACAAGTTTGAGTCATTTAATGGAAGGGGTATGGATTCATTCTCACTATATGCGTCGAAATCTGCAAAACATATTCCACAAAATACAAAATACAAAATACAAAATACCAATCAATAAATCATTCCAATTATTATCGTATTCATGTATTATAAGAAAATACACGTAAATAAGTAATGTACATGTGTCCATTTTCTTTTAGGATACTGTGAAGTTTTCAAAAAACTCAAACACCAAGAAAAAATTCCAATTTTATCAAAGGAAGATAAGTGCCGAAATTAAGCAAATTGAGTTAATAGTGACTAACATCAGATTTCTTTACAAGATGACTAACTAATATTGTTCTTCAACCCTAGAACACAAGCAAACTAACTGAACATGTACGATTGACAAACAGGTACAAATGATGTCAAATAATAGATACTCTTTTTTGCAGCATTTCTTGCATATAACAGATACAAATAATGTCATAATGCATATCTAATCAATGTGTACAAGTCTAGAAGTAATTATGAGAAATATAAAAATATAAAACCAAAATCTATTAAGACTTCAGGATTATACAAGAGAAAGCATTTTGTGACTTTTGTCCACTTCTATTCACATTTATATGAGCTAAACACAATAAAAGAAGATAAGTATAAATGTAGAACATTGTGATGGTGTGCGAATAGTGCTCAGGTGTTAAAAATGAGTTAAAACTTTGAAGAACCATATATTACCTCAAGAGGTATGGTGTGTGAACAGTGCAATGTCGAAATTCATCAATAAATTATTTTATACACTTGTTTAGGTACTAAAACAAATGAATTATATTGTCGTTTAAGAATAAATTCTACGATTTCAATTGTTAATTGTATTTAGTTTAGTATATTATTTATCTCAAAGTCGAAAGCAAGAATGAATCAAGGAAAATAAGGACTAACTTCAATGCAAAATGGACTAAAGTATACAGTGTGGAAGTGGATGAGGCCAATCGATAGTCAAATTGGAGCTAAATTGGAGAAAGTCGAAAATTCAAGAACTTAATTAAAGAAATCAAGAGACAGAGGATTTAACTGAAGAAATTCAGATGTTCAAGGGCTCTATTGTGTAAATCACAAGACAGATGACCAAAGGGCAATTACGAGGAAAGACTAACTTGTAGGAAATCAAATGACGAAATTGAAGGAACTTGGATGAACTAAACGATCGTGCGTCAATATACCGTGCGATCGTCTGGTCGCCTTATTCTGCAACAGGACTTGAAACACAATAGCCAAACAATCCTGCCTATCTCTACCAAGCGATAGCATGATTTTTTTTTTGGGCGATATTTATTTTCTTTTGCAACACAGATTCTACATATTATATTCCTAATTGAACAAGATTCTGACCTACCTATAACACTAAAAGCTATACGAAATTGGGAGGAGAGAGAGAGAGAGAGAGAGAGAGAGAGAGAGTTCTACATCTATTGAAGAGAGTGAAGATTTCTCCTATATCAAAATTATTTTCTACATCTGGGTGATGATTATTATCAATCTTATTATTTATCTTCAAATATGTATCTAGTCTAAACTTTAATTGTGCTAGGATCATGATGAAGCTTTAAAATTTTGGATTTTCCTTTTTTGGTTTTGTTTAATTAAAGACAATTTATAGTTTGAACAATTAATTCTATTTTTTCATGCATCTACAATTATATGTGCAATGATTGTATGATATTTGTGACGTGTTTTTAGGTTCGAAAGATTAGAAATTTGTTAAACTTGATTTAATTGTCATAACGTTCGATAGGGGATATAAAAATAGCTATATACTTTATGTAATCTTTAATTTTTCATGAATTGATAATGCTTTCCTATTTGTTTGCATTCTTCATAAAAATATAGATGAGTCACATATAGGACTATGTTTTAATTCCCGTTCAAAAGAGGATTTTAAGAAATTTAGGATATTGAATTTCATTATTTTTAAATTGTTGTTAATTATTCAAACCAAGATTTGAAAGATGGAATAATAGTGAATTCTAAATCCTAACACTATATTTACATTCATTACATATATTAATCCTTTAATCTTTGCTTAATTTCGTTTTATTTCTTATTTTATAGTTAGTTGATTATTGAGTTCAATTTGAGTTTTCAAATACACACTTGATTTTTCTTGTTTCGATTAAAGTTGGTAATCCAAAATATACTTTAACTAAATACGCATGGGTACAATACATATAGACTCTTTGTCCATTATATTACTTTTATGATCCTTACACTTTGTGGTAAGAAAATAATGCAACATTCATCGTCTGTGTCTTCATGGTATATGCCTCCGGTGTGTGAACTGCATTTGTGGTGTCTGATGTTCGATATTTTTGCTCCTGCGGTGTGCAACCGTGTGAATATTTTGGAGTTGTGTTGGGGATTCACTTGGTTTGGATGTGGGAATGAGTCGACGGTGCGGGGTTGGGACGACAGTGCGATTGGCAGTGGTGAGGAAGAGAGATGTAAGGCGAGAGTTGTAACACTGTGAGAGATGAGAGACAAGACTAACAATGGTGAGGCTACGTGTGTTGAGTCTAAGAGATGAGATTTCAAGTGTCAATATTCATTAGGGATTTTAAATCATTTTGGATTGGGTAGGAACTCGAGTTAGGTTGGGCTATTTGAAATCGAAAATGGACCTTCATTCTTTAATTTTTACTGGGTCGTTTGGGTTTTTGACCAAACCCACAACTCGATCCAAAGAAGAGTTAAGTACACAAATATAAAACTTTAAGGACATTTATTTTTAAAATTAGGAATTTAAAAATTAATTTTAAAAATATAAAACATATTATCCAAATCAAATATAACCCATTCGAAAAAAGAAGAAACACTTAGCATCAGTCATGGCAAAGGTAAAGCTTCTCACCCCACTCCCACCACCCCCAAATGGGAATTATTTGAGTGTTTCCTTGACTACTTCCCCCACCCACCCCACATCAAAGGAGGAAAAAAGAAAAAAATGATTAGGTTTTACTTTTATATTTATATTTTTTCTCTGCATCCTATTACCTGTGCGATCTCTTCCATTTTTTTTTTTTTTTGTCAAATAGAAATAAAATGCTAAAATTCAAGTACATAATCTCAAAATTTGAAAAACTACCAGAAATTAATGTCCAAACAATTTATTCAAAAATGGAACTACTCAACTTTTGTAACTTAATTATATTACAGTCACATTAAATTTCATTTTTCTTTTAAAACTAATTGTATTAGTTACAATAGTAATAAAATAATTGTAACTTATTTACAATTGCAACTTAATTACATTTTTTAATAAATTATAGTTTGTAATTAATTACAATTATAACTTAATTTCAATTTTGTAATCAATTACAAATATAAATAATTAGTTTACTATTGTAACTTAATTGTATATTAAAAATCACTCGAAATTTCAATTTTCTTTTAAAATTAATGAATTAGTTACAAATTGTAGTTTGTAATTAATTACAATTGTAACCTTATTTTAATTTTGCAATTAATTAAAATTGTAACTAATTGATTACAATTGTAACATAATTGTATATCACAATTCACTAGAAATTTCACGTTTCTTCTAAAACTAATTTAATTAGTTACAAAAGTATCTAAAGTGATTATCAAAATCAAGTTTTCTAATTAATTACAACTATAACTTTATTTCAATTTTTATAAATAATTACATTTGTAACTAATGAGTTTGTAAATCATGAGAGATTTTTTTTTGCAAAAATTAATTGCAATAGTTACATTCACCTTAATTACAAATGTAATTGCAAGTTAATTATATTTTGCAATGAATTACAGTTTACACTTCATTAAAATTGTAACTTTATTTCAATTTTACAATTAATTACAATTGCAACTAATGAATTTGTAAAACATGAAAACTTTTTAGCTAAAATCAATTGAATTAGTTACATTAGCGTAATTAATTACAATTGTAAATTTATTTCAATTTTGTAATTAATTACAATTGTAACTAATGAATTCTTGAAAATATAATTCATCAAATCCCAAATAAATCTTTGTTGAAGATCTCCTCAACTAGTAGGGAGAAACTTCTTCTTCAACTTAGCCAACTCCTTCTTGTTCAATCCAAAACCTTGATCAAGATCTCCTCTTCAATTTTTGATCCAAATATAGTAGATGAGATCTTCACAATATCTGGAATTTGGCTATTAAGTCTCCTCTTGAAACAAAAGTGGACTAATCCTAACACCAAAAATATTCCTTCGACGAGAAATCCAAGTGATGTCGCTATGGGAACACCATCTCTTCCAAGCATGAAAGGAACTTCTAAATCCAAGTGATCTAAATACAGTAGACGGGGAACCCAGTTGATGTCGCTATGGTTCGGATGCAAGCCGATGGCCTTCTTCCTCTGGGGTAGCGGCACAACTACAAGAGTGTGGTGGACGCCATTTCTCAGATGGCCAAGAAATAGGGTGTAACTAGCCTGTGGCACAGCTCTTCTCTCATCGTGAATGGCGACATGTTAGTGACGGCTTCACAGTTGGCGTCATACGACCAATTCAAAGAAACAATACTTGAGAAGGGGCGATGATGTGTGTGAAGAGAGAGAGAGAGGAAAGACAGAGAAAAACAAAGAGAAGATCGGATGAAAGATGATATTTGGGTTTTGGTTTTGGTTTATTAAATTAATACCTCATTTGATAAATTAGTTTATACTTACCTGGTTTTAAAAATTTTCAATTTAAATGTATGATTTTGTGTAATTTACCCTCTAAGGGAACTCAACCCAGCTTTTATCAAAACCCAACCCAAAATCGATCAGGTTCAGTAGGTTTCGACAGGTTCGATCGGGTAACGCCCACCTTTAAATAAAATACATTAGTTATATTTTATATTAAAATTATAGTATAATTTCAAACTAATTTTTGGCAAAAATTTAAAAAGTTTTATTTTAAAATTTTTTATTATTTTTTTTAAACGGACCAATTATTAGAAATTTTGTTGAAAGTAGAAATAGAAAACTTTTTGTGAAGTTCGATGAGTGAGTAGATACCATTTTAGTCCGTTTGATAGGGGATAATTTTCCATGGAAAAGGGAAAAAGTTGGCCCATACACCATCCTTTTAATGTTTGATAGGTTGAATTTTCCATGAAATCATGCACATGATGCTATTTTCCATCTTTTCAAGGAAAATGTTTTCTTGCCACTTTGATGAGAATTCATTTTCCATGTAAGGTGGAAAACTCATTCAACATTGTTTGATCATTTTTGTAGTTGTTAATTGACTTATTTTTTTCATAAATTAACAATATTATTACCAAGTACAAATGTGTAAATAATAAAAAATAATTTTTTTTTATTAAAATAGCTCAATTTTGCCAATTTTTTTATGAAAAATAATGTTATCAAACAACAAAATTTAAAAAATTCCTCACTTTTTCCATCTAGAAAATTAATCCAATTAAACACGTTAAATTTCCAATGTCCGAAAAAATAAATTATCAGGAATTCATTTTCTTTTCCACTTAAATTCCACTATCGCAATCAAATGAACCCTTATTAATGCCACATAAGATTGTTGTTAACTACGTCAACACATTGTGGATGGAAAAACTAATGAGTGGTGGATGAAAATATTACCGGTGGATGAGTGATTAATCGGTAACATATTTTAGCCGAGTAACTGCCGTTTGGACCCTAGCAGCAATTCATGTTGATTTATTTATGTTTTTAGTAAAAATGCGTAGTAAAAAAATGATTTCGAAAAATGTATGATTAAAGAGTAATTTGAGGAATTGTGTCATTTATGAATTCATTTATAAGGGTGTGTTCTATTGACCCATCATTACAAATTATAATTGAATTTATAATGTACAGAATTTTTCAAACCACTCATTCTCTCCACTTTTCAACCACATATTTTACTGATAAAGCAAATAAATCGCATTATAATCGCTACAGGAGCCACCAAACATGCCCTAAATTGTTATAATAAGGTTACCAAACAGAGTATAAGTAGTAATATGGACAAAGTTGAGTAATAATTCATACAGAGATTTTATGGTGCCCTTTAGGGGCACCACTTCTCACCCACCCCTTGGTTGGTGGGGAGTGACTGTCAAGTGGGGACACCCCCAACTGGGGGGAGGCACTTGCCCACAATTGTGAGCACCTTAAATCTTCTTATCATTCATATTAATTCCTTTGGAAATATACGAACTTAGCCTTTGTTTGGTACAAGATTTTTGTTTATTAAAAAAATGTGATATTTTCTAGGTATAATATGCATTTAAAAAGTGATTTGGATAAATGTTTGGAGGCTAAGAGTTTCCGCAATGGATAAGTTAAATTACATGTTAATAGAATAAGTTAGCAATGGGTTGAATTAAAATATACAATGAATAGGTTAAAACACAAGTAAAAGATTTTTTTTTAGCCACAAGTAAAATTTCTTGTTAAATCTAACTAGCATTTTAACTGATGATATGACACCATTATTTTAAAAATTCTCCAAATGTATAAATGCATCTCACCTCTCCCTACCCTTAACACCTGCCCCACTCACCACCCATCCCTTATTTATAACTTTTTCATTTTCTTCTTTTTTTCTTAAATATTTTAACATCGATAGTAAAAATAAAATTTTTCGTTGATTTCATATTACTAATATTAAGCACGTACATTGCACATCTTATTTTTATTTCTTGTTTTTACCAAGACTTTGATAGTTTGTATTGAAATTTAACCAGAAAGTGTTATATATAGTTGTCCATGAGAGAATGCGTGTTCAGAAACATATATTCCAACGGTAAGCATTATTTATCCTTAAGCCTTTTTAATAGTTATTGCAATGTATAGACATATTGAAAATTGTTCATCTTGAATTTGAATTAATAATTTGATAAAATTAATATGATATGTGAAAGAAAAAATTGTTTTCTAGCATGTTGTCCAATGATTATTTTTGCATGAATTATACGTATTTTGATATCACGATAAGTCATTATTGTCTCGTTATAAAGAACGTTGGATGAGTCTAGATTCCTTAAGAGCATCATTGGAGAATTTATTTTCAAGATTAACCTATTGGTTACACATTTTATTTTTAATGAATATTCCTAAACTTTTCTTATTTTTACACTTATACTCTCAAGTTTTTTATATAAATATTTTATCATCCATCAACCATCTATTTATTTTCATCTATAAAGTTGATTTTTTTCCAAAATATTCCTTATGAAGGCGAAAAAAACATATTTATATCTCAAAATTTTAAATAATCGCAGTAAATAATTAATAAAAAAGTCAAAATAAATATTTTTCTCTATTTTCAATGCATATTAGCAGAATATATTTTTTTTTTTGAAACTAGCAGAATATTTGGTTATAAATTATGATTGATGTTATTTGTATTTTCTATGTAAGATATGTGGTGACGCGATCCCAGTCGGGGAATCTCGTCGAACACGCGGAATAACGATAATTAAAACTTAGGAAAGATCTAAATCAGATTGACACAAGACAAACAACGAAAAATAAGGATAGAACGACGGTAAAGCCTTGACCCGACAATCACGACGCAATTTATGACGATGCGGATTGAAGAACCAAGATTGGTGAACGCCACAAGGACTTGTCAATTTCCTTGATAAGTATCGAATTTGGAAACGCCACAAATACTCTTGCGAATATTTGATAAGTTTGCTGGAAGAACGCCACAAAGATCGAATCTTTGATAAGTTCAAGAAAAAGGGAATAAACTCAACCTCTCAATTTTGGAGAATCCTCTCACAAATTTTATTAATCAACTCAAACTTGTCTGTCTTTACAATGAATGGAAAAAGTGTATAAATAAGAAAAATAACCTAGTATCTAATTTACTCAAAATAGAATTCTAAATAGACTAAAATTCTAAAATAGGAAAATAACCTAAAATAATAAAAGGAAACAAAATAATTGGTAAAAATCTGGAATCCTGAATTATGTCCGTGAATATATAGCTTACGGCCGTAATGAACATTCTGTCTCAATCTTCAATTAGCTGTTACGGCCGTGATCAACATGTTACGGCCGTAAAATATTTCAATTTCAGTTTTACGGCCATGAGGAATATCTTACGGCCGTAATAAGCGTTCTGCCTGTTTTTGCCTGAAGAATGTTACGGCCGTAAAAATGAAGGTTACGGCCGTGAATCACGTTCTGCCTTATTGTTTGATTTCCTGCCTCGGCTCGATCCTTTCGCCTTCTCGGCTCGACACCAACACGGAACTTGCTACGTTTTGCACGTAGATCACTGTCATACTGCCGATGGCTCGACTTCGCCCCTCAATGCCTGGTCCGGATCACATCATACTCCCTCTCTTGAAAATGATTCGAACTCGAATCCATTTTTGGTCGACTTTTCAGACTCCTCCTGCTTTTCCGGGCTCGATGATCACGTGTAAGCTTTGTGCAATCCTTTAGACTTTTGTGCTGCTTATTCTGGCCAATAAATTTCTGCCCCGTCTTAAATCCATGGCTTGATTTATGTCCCTGCAAAACAAATTTTAAAGAACTGGGGAGGGGATTGTTAGCTCGGTTAAGTGCAAGGTGTGGATCCCCGTACACCAACCTATGTGCAAATAAACTCAATTTGGGGGTGGACTCTCTTTTCTTTTTGCACTCATTCTCTCCTTTTTCTGAGGTCGTGGCCTCAACTCTCTTATTTTCAACTTTCACACCCTCTCCTTTTTCTGAGGTCGTGGCCTCAACACTCTTATTTCTTTTTTCAAACTCACTTTTGATTTTCAATTGATCCTTTTGAGCTTCTTTTGGAGATAACGGAACAAGTGTAAATTTCTTCCCACTCTTCGCAAATGAATATTGATTCTTAAACCCATCATGCACTACCCTCCTATCATGTTGCCAGGGTCGCCCCAACAATATATGACCAACATGCATAGGTACCACGTCACACACCACCTCATCCTTATAACCCCCGATGGCAAAATTGACCCTAGCCTGCTTATTTACCTTAATTTCCCCCGACTCGGTCAGCCATTGCAATTTATAAGGGTTTGGATGTTTCATCAAGCTTAAGCCCAATTTATTAATCAACATTGTACTAACCACATTAGTACAACTTCCCCCGTCAATCACCATACTACAAGCCTTTTTGCCCACCAAGCACCTAGTATGAAAAAGATTATCCCTTTGCTCGCCAATTTCATCCACCCTAGCCCTAGCACTAAGGACACGTCGATTAACAACTGTTTCTTTTTCAGGATAGGTCAATCCTTCCTCATCACTACTACTAGCCCCAACATCCACTAACTTAGGCATTCCCTTAAATTCATCCTCGGAACTAATTTCACCATTATCATGTAAGATCATTAGTTTCCTATTTGGACACTGGGATGCTATATGACCCATACCCAAGCACTTAAAACACTTAATATTTCTATCCCGAGTAGTTTGAGGATCAGAAATATTTTTACCTTTTGTTGTAGGCTCCTCCTTTTCTTTCAGCTTATGTTCAAAATTGGATTCCTGCTTCGGTTGTGATGTAGGATAAGAGGGTGAGTGTCTTGCTGCCCCCTTTCGCCTTAGTTGTCTTTCCACCTTCATGGCCATGTGCACCATGTCCTCTAACTCCACGTAATGTTGCAGCTCAATGACATTGGCTATATCTCTATTTAGCCCACTTAAAAACCTAGCCATCGTAGCTTCCCGATCCTCCACCACATTAGCCCTAATCATCGCTACCTCCATATCCTTGTGATAATCCTCTACACTCCTCAATCCCTGAGTCATACCCTACAGCCTATGGTAAATATCCCTATAATAATGAGTCGGCACAAACCGCTTCCTCATTATAGTTTTAAATTCACCCCAAGTCTCCACCGGCTCCTCAAGGTTCCTCCTCCTACCCGTAACTATTTGATCCCACCAAATATTTGCGTAGTCGATGAATTCAATCACAGCTAATTTCACCTTCTTCTTTTCCGAATAATTATTACAATCAAAAAGCCGTTCGACCTTTGTCTCCCAATCCAAGTATGCCTCCGGATCACTCCTACCCTGGAACGATGGTATTTTCACTTTAATTTTCCCAAGGTCTTCATCAACATCACCTCTACCCCCACGATGCCTCCTAGCATCCCGACGCTCCCTATCATGCCTTCTTTCGTGCCTATCTCCTCTATCCCTCCTTCACATGCTTCCCAACGATATACTTCCACTTTCACTACCCATGCCTTCATCATCCATACCAACCTCACGCCTATTATTTCTCCTAACCCGAGAACCATCATGAGATTGATCCCGCTCGGCACCCCGATTTTCCATCTGTGCCATAAGCCTCTCAAACTGCGCCCTCATTGCTTCCATATCATTGTTACCCTGTTCATTCCTTCTGTTCACACCCCTGTGCTGTTTTCTGTCTCCAATAGAAGATGAAGACGTGGAATCCTCTTTATCAGTCATTCTTAAGACACGAACAAGGAAATTCGGAATATTTGGGAAATATTTGGAAATTTTCGGATTTTTTTTTAATCTGCTAGAGAATTGGACTACGAGGATGGCAGGAAAAACGGAACTGGATTTGGACGAAAAACGAACAAGAAAAACGCTTTTGAATTTTTGGGACTGACTCTTATGGATCAAACTGGAAAAATATATGACTGACACGAAGAACGCGAAGAACACAAAAAAAATCAAGAAAATCAAAACGCAAGAATCTGAAATAGATCCAAGCTCTGATACCAGATGACGCGATCCCAGTCGGGGAATCTCGTCGAACACGCGGAATAACGATAATTAAAACCTAGGAAAGATCTAAATCAGATCGACACAAGACAAACAAGGAAAAATAAGGATAGAACGACGGTAAAGCCTTGACCCGACAATCACGACGCAATTTATGACGATGCGGATTGAAGAACCAAGATTGGTGAACGCCACAAGGACTTGTCAATTTCCTTGATAAGTATCGAATTTGGAAACGCCACAAATACTCTTGCGAATATTTGATAAGTTTGCTGGAAGAACGCCACAAAGATCGAATCTTTGATAAGTTCAAGAAAAAGGGAATAAACTCAACCTCTCAATTTTGGAGAATCCTCTCACAAATTTTATTAATCAACTCAAACTTGTCTGTCTTTACAATGAATGGAAAAAGCGTATAAATAAGAAAAATAACCTAGTATCTAATTTACTCAAAATAGAATTCTAAATAGACTAAAATTCTAAAATAGAAAAATAACCTAAAATAATAAAAGGAAACAAAATAATTGGTAAAATTCCGGAAAATCTGGAATCCTGAATTACGGCCGTGAATATATAGCTTACGGCCGTAATGAACATTCTGTCTCAATCTTCAATTAGCTGTTACGGCCGTGATCAACATGTTACGGCCGTAAAATATTTCAATTTCAGTTTTACGGCCGTGAGGAATATCTTACGGCCGTAATAAGCGTTCTGCCTGTTTTTGCCTGAAGAATGTTACGGCCGTAAAAATGAAGGTTACGGCCGTGAATCACATTCTGCCTTATTGTTTGATTTCCTGCCTCGGCTCGATCCTTTCGCCTTCTCGGCTCGACACCAACACGGAACTTGCTCCGTTTTGCACGTAGATCACTGTCATACTTCCGATGGCTCGACTTCGCCCCTCGATGCCTGGTCCGGATCACATCATGTGGTTAAAAATTGAAGAAATAAAAATGTGTGATTAAAAAGTGGCGTTGAAATTTGTGTCGATTATAACACTAACTTGCCGAACACGCACTTAATATTATTTATCTCCATGGACTTTATGGTGCCCCTAGTTTGTCCACTTGTCACTTGACAGGATGCATTGGGTGGGTCCCGCCTACACTCTAATAGGGGAGGTACATGTGCCCCCAATGTAAAAATTCCGTATTTTTCTATTGCCTATGTGGCTAGCAAATGCGGATACTCTTTGTTATATTTGTGTTCCCTCTCTCTTATCGAGCACAAATGGATTTGGACAGGCCCCTATAGCATATCTCTTAGTGGCAAAGGGGAGGGTTGGAAACTAGGGATGACAATAATACCCACGGATCCGATACCCGTTGGAGACCCGACATAAATGAGCAGGGATTACCCAAATAAATGAGTTCGTGGATGGTAGAGATGGCAAAAAAAATTGATCCGCCCTGTCGATCCGTCGACCCGATCCGAAAATTCATAGAGCGGATTTGGATCAGGGCTAATCCGATCTGTCCCGATCCGCGATCCGACATTTTTTTTAATATAATTTTTTTATCATGTATAAAAATATAATATGTAAATTTTGTAGCAAACTTTAATTTCTGGGAATAACCTGCAATCTTTGCATTTTAAAGAAAACACATTTTTCATATTCTTCATTTGAAGAAAGAATTCCAATAAGTGATGGCAAAAAAACTCGATCCGTTGAATCGGCGAATCGGCCTCTATACGCCTCGTTTCAATAAAATAAATAAAATTTAATAAAAAAATATAATTTTTCTAAATTTTTTTTAAAAGATTTAATTTAAAATATATTTAAAAAAATTTAAAAAAATAAAAAAATAATTCAGCGGATCGGTGGACCGATCCGCCCCGACCTGACCCGAAATTTGACGGATCGCGGGGCGGATCCGGATCGGACCAAAAAAATTCGGGGCGGGGTGGATCGGTATGAAGGTATGGTTAATTGCACTAGTTACTTTAAAAAAGTAACCAAATTGATCTTTACTCCACGAACAAAAAATATTGAAAAATACGGTGCTCCTCTCCTTCTTCTTCGCAGAGTGCACCAACTCCCCACCGTCACTACCGAACCACCACGAACACAACCACCCGCATCAACACCATCGAAGCACCCCCACAGACCACATTGAAACTGGTCTTCTCCATGCACTGTCTTCTTCCCTGACTCCAAAGTGGGCAGACATATTCTTGATCATCGAGAACCAAAAAATGGTAGAAATCAGTGGCGAAGACGGCACTTTTTAGCGGTTCTTCGATATACAATACTTAGGCAGTCATCAGAGCACGACGGATTTCAGGATCTACTGAGGCGTATTGAAGATTTAAGCCATGGTGAATTATGGATGGAGGATTGTAAAAAATATACCCTTTTCGAACGTATTGTGCAAATTAATAAAATGTCAGAAAAGTATCTCCTTTTCATGGGTTTTGAGGAATTAAGCCATGGTGAATTTTTCTGGAAGCTAGAATCTTAAAAAATTTTAGATATAATTCTGTCTTTCGTACCAAAGGCCGAGGAGTTGCTCGCAGTTCCAAAACGACATAGATCTTTCTACCTCTGTGATTATTTCTATTGTAGCAACCGAGAATTTTTACGCAATTTAATAATTATTTCAAAGTTTCGAAAATCGTACCGCTGCGATCTCACCCATTTTAAAGCTAACTTCACGACGCGTTCGTCTAACCAAGTCGAGAAATATCAAGTTCGTCCGATTTTAAATTAAATTTCGAATTTCCAAAATTTTATTATTTTATTTATTTATTTAAATTATTATTTTCAAAATCATGTTTAAATCTCAAATTACGTCAAGCTCATTTCATCAGATTCTTTTCCGACCCAGTTGATTCACTCGTATTATTTTTCTCGAATTCCGTACATTGCTTGTCAAAGTTTCCAAACTATCCTATATCAACCTTTACTACCACCAACTCCCATCAATCACATCCAATCTCACACCCTACCGCTAAATCACCAATCTCTCCAAATTCACACTTCACCAACTTCCCACTCCATTTTTTTTTTCAGCCCTCTCTCTCTCTCACGATTTCTACACTTCTCCCAGCTCCATTGCAACCTCCACAGTCACGGCCACCTTCTTCATCATCATCATCATCATCATCATCATCATCATCATCACCTCCACTATCTCATCATCACCACCAAGAATCCCCAACCCTCGACAGCCATCTTCCTCACGCAGCCAACCTCATGCAACCATTGCAACATTAGCACCACAACCAAACCAATACACAACCACAACACAAACGAACCAAACACCAAATCGAATCATCATCGCCACCAACATTGCCCTTCACCATTACCACCACCGTGGTCAGTCACCGCCACCTCCTCCATCATCAGCATCATCACCACCACCACCACGACCCTTCCACCACCTGCACCCAACCAACATTACCAAACCCAGCACCCCTGCCCCTCTACCATCGGACACCACCAGCCCACTGCCAAGACCCCAAACCATCACCACCG
Organism: Ligustrum vulgare; assembly: GCA_963555705.1. Lineage (NCBI taxonomy): Eukaryota > Viridiplantae > Streptophyta > Magnoliopsida > Lamiales > Oleaceae > Ligustrum > Ligustrum vulgare. Next base: position 48,644,323 of record OY743171.1, on the reverse strand, counting down.
CCACCTCCGACTCACCTCCATCATCACCACCTCAACCTGCACAAACTAAGAATCGCTCCAACACCCACCACCGTGGTCGGGTAGCCACCATTATCAAACCACCCATTCCAAACCGCCACTTTCGATGGCCACAACCTCCCCAAACTCAGCCCAAAAATCAAAACCCAAGACCAAGGAGAATCGAATGCTAAACACTCACCTTGAATCGTCGGGTTCATGGCCGGAATTTCAGACCAAAACCCCGACCTCCAAGCCTCGATTGCACTTCGATTTCGCACCTACTCTAGCACCTAGATCCCAAAATCTGACTCCCTTTCCATGGCCACCGCTCGCCGCCTCTCTGCGCCGGCGTTTCGCCAGCAACACCACCTGCTGGAGAACGAAACTCGCGAGGTGCCATCGCACCTCCTCCTCTACCTCCTCTCTGCATCGAACCAGATGGAGAGAAAAGGGAAATCTGATTTTAATATTTTTGATTTTTCAGAATTTGCACTTGAGTCTCCAAGTTTTTAAAATGATTTAAATCAGTCCCTACAGTTTTAAAACCTATCATTTCAGCCCCTTAAGTTCCAAATGATTTTAATAAGCCCTTCATTTTTAAAATCACTTATGTCAAGCCCTACAATTTAATATTCATTTTGAGCTTCGACCCAACTTTTGAAAATTTACATTTTAGTCCCTCAAGTTTGAAAAGTATTCATTTTAGTCCCTCAACTTTCAAATTATTCATTTTAATCCCTTAACTTTCAAATTATTCAATTTAGCCCCTCAACTTTCAAATTACTCATTTTAGCCCCTCAACTTTCAAATCATCAATTTCAGTCCTCAAATTGTAAATTATCATTTTTAAACTATAAATTTCAAAAGACTAATTCGACTTAATCTTCTAATTGGCTATACGAAGCGTACGGAGAATTAAAGAATTGAAGTCGTTTCCCGCTCAACTTTGCACTCGTCAAGTTTAAGGTAGACTCGCCCCTATTAATTGATTTAAATTATGATTGCATATGAATGTGTATGTTATGTGACTTATGTGAAAGTCATTTTTATGAAAAGAAACGAGAATGTATTTCTTTAGAAATAATTATGTTGTTATTCTTGTCATAACTTATATGCTTTAATACATGAGAAACAAAGAAGAGAATATCTTGCAAAATAAATGATGATGTTATGCATAACTTACGTTCCTTAAGTGCACAAGACGAGACTACCCACACCCGATGATTTTTAAAGAGCCTATAATTTTTCAAAGAGAAGTCACATGCTTTAATGCACAAGAAGAGACTACCCACACCCTATTTTCTAAAGAGCCTGCATTTATGTGTTCAATTATATTATAGATTAATTAATTGGCGATGAGTCTATTGAGTATTTTTATGAAATGCTCATGTCTATTTTAACAACATTTGCAGATTTCGGAGATGGTGAAAAGTGATGAATGATTGTGGCAATAGTCGTTAATTGGTTGAAAGTCTTATTTTAATGATTTCCGTATTTCCAAACATTGGATAATTTTGAGAATTTCAGTTACTTGAGAAATTATGACATTGTCAATTGCTTTACAATATTAATGGCTCGATTTATTATTTCGAATTGTTTCATAAATGTTTTCAATTTTATCGACCATTACATTTCATTTAATGTTGCCAAAAATGAATTTCAGTCATTTCTTCCGCTAAAATATTATTTTAAAAGTTAGATCAGACGATGACGTGGTGAACCGGGTATTTAGAACTCAGGGTGCTACATCTATGGAGGATCTATGAAAATATGTTGAGACTTGCTATTATTTACAGATTTGGAGACTGGAGCGAGGGAGAAGAAATGGTGGCACGGCTAGAGGCAATATCCTCTGTTGGTGATGTGACGGAGATCGGTGGCAAAGAAACGGTGGTAATGGATCCATCGATTATCAAATCTGGTTATATCTAAGACAAAGTAGCATAAAAAAAATTGTAAAGTTTCAAAATGTGATACCACAATTTCGCCCAAGTATCATAAAATTTTGATGAAGTTTCACGTTACGATACAAAAAATTTGATAGTATCACAAGTATCATGTTTTGATACCTTAAAAGTATCATAATATACTTTTACAGTATCACAACGTGATACTTCACGAAAACAGTATTTTTCAGTAAAAGAAAAAAATTGCAGTATTTTTCAGTGATATTTTAAAATGAAGTAAGTTTCAATAATGATACTAAAAGTTGGGTATCTGTGCAAACGCCCCATCAAAGTAAACTTTAAAAACCGACATGGGTATGGGTCAGGTGTGAGTTTTACAACAATACCCATACCCGACCCGCATACCCATTAATTTCCTTAAAAAATTATAGAATTTAAAATAAAAGTGAATGTGTAAAAAAAATGAATAAATTAAAATTAGAACCTAAATATCTATTGAGATTGTTAACGTCTAAATCTTAATATGTTTAAACTATTGACTTTGTTAACGTCTAAAAAAATTGTTCAAATTCGTTTGTTTAATTTCAACATATAACAAGCTTTTTTCAAGCAAAATTCAAGTGAAGCCCAATATTTAACTGATTCAAGTTAATTCGAATCACATATAACCTATTTATAACCTAAAAAAATAATAAAAAAATAAATAATTAGTAATGAGTTTCAAATGTATATATAAGCAAATTCGCAGCAGACCCGCAATTCTTAAATAGGTATATGGGTAGGGTATGGAAATCGTAAATTTTTAGTTGGTCGGGTTTGCCCGACCCATTGTCATTTCTACTAAAAACACGCTCAGCGCGATCGAGTGCAGAGTTCAAATCCTGAAAATGGATTTGACCATGTGGCAAGCGAGAGTTACCACAACTAGTAGGGACCTCCAGTACCCTCCACCCTGATCTCTGGGAGACACATTTTACGAATTACCACTCGAATCAATAATTTAGGAAAATATCGGTTCGGACACTAAATGTGTAGGTTACACTTTTTACAAATGGATTTGAACAGTGACGGTGCCAACACAATGATGACCACTAGGGAATTTTCCAACTTTTATTGTTTGATTAACATTATTTTCCATGGAAAATAAAGTAAAATTTATCTATTTAAATAAAAAAATTATTTTTCCACACATTTGTACTTGATAATAATAATGTTAATTTTTAGAAAAAAAATAAATTAATTAACTACAACAAAAATGATCAAACGTAACGAAAATGGTATAAGATTTTTCATGGAAAATAAAATCTCCTCCCCCTTTGAAAAACGAATTCATTCAAAATAAGGAAAATGCCGAATTTCGAGGCAAGTGGAAAAATGAATTCCATGAAAAACTTAGGGGGGTTTATTCAATTGTGATTTCGAAAGACATTTAAAGACTTTTTTTGATAGACTTTTTTTAATGGATTTCATTGAATTTTATTGACTTTTATGGATTTATATAGACTTTTAAAGACTTTCGTGGACATTTATTTAAAAGACTTTCATATACTTTCAAAGTCTTTTATAGATTGATTTAAAAGACTTTCAAATACTTTTAAAGACTTTGACAGACTTTCATTTTTTAATTGAAAAACATAAATGCTAATAGATTAATTTTCGTATGATGTGAATATGAATCGTTAATAATAATTATATGTAAAGTGAATTACAAAAAAAAAAAAACAGCGTGAGAAATATAAATAGTTTTAAGACAGAGAAACATTTGTAATTAAAAAAATGGGGGGAAAATAAAATCGCATTTGATATCGACATAAAAATTGTACTATGTTCATAAAAAAATTTCTAGAGAAAATTCTTGAATCACTTTACTTATTATTATTTGTTTTGACACAATTTATTTATTATTTTTCTATAAGATCTTATGAAATTTTAGTTAGATTTATTTTCATAAAAAAATCGAAAAAAACGAGAGTCCAAATATAAAGAAAAAATATTTAAAATAAAAAAATACAAAAAGTTGAAGAGAAGAGAAATAATGATTTGTTTAGTCAAATGTTTAAGGTTTCTAAAAATAATATGAAAGAAGAAAAATATAGAATAAATAAAATTACAATTTAAAAGAATTTTTTTTATAAAAGTCTTTCAAAATCTTGGAGGTTAATGAGAGACAAATAAAGATATTTTGTGGTTGTACTTTATGTTTAGAAGTTAATACGTAGAGGATTTCGTAGGAGTTTTTAAAAGTCATTGATAATTTGAATAACACGGGACTTTTAAAGACTTTTAAAAGTCTTTATACAATACACCATGACTTTAAAAGATATTTTAAGAGTCTATTAAAATCTAGATTGAATAACTCAAGATTTTAATGGATTTAAAAAAGTTTAGATTGAATACCCTTAAACTTTTAAATTCCATCAAAGTCTTTAAATTTCCTTCCAAATCCTAATTAAATAAACCCCCTTTAGACAACCAAACAGCGCAAAGTTAAAAAATCACATGAAAAATCATATTTTTCATGGAAAACTTAGCGTATCAAAAGCACCCTAATTTCAATTTCAAGAAGCACCAAAAAAGAAAGAAAGAAAGAAATTAATTAATTAACAAAAGGATTAACCCCCCTGAAGGGGGAAAAAAAACCTTCCAGATCCGAAAGTCATTTCAAAATTCAAAGTTCAAACACCAGTCCAGAACCACTCAAGAATCTGTCTGATCTATTCAATCTTCCTCCTAAGTGATGGCCCTTTGATTTCTTCTTCCATATCCTGTTCTGGGTAAGTCTTTTTTTAAGTGTTGAAAAGCATTTTAGTTCATTGTTACATACATCTATGGCGATATTTATGCGAGAATGTGTGCAGTTATTTGGAGATAGTAATGGGTTGTTGTGAAATGGAAATTGGTTTTCTGATTTATGTATGCTTTAAGAATTGAATCTTGGAATGGGTAAATACTGGATCTTTGTGGTGGCTTTAAAGATCTAGTGAGCATATTCTTCTATTATTTTATTTTATTTTTATTTTTTTGCGCCATTTCTTCTAGATTTCAAAATGAGTTTCAAGGTCGTTTGAGAACTGGTTAAAACATTTGGTAAAGCTTTTGTTTATTTATTGTCAATAGTATCAGATTTCTTTTTCATTTTATGAATTTATTTATGGAAAAATGGATTGTTTTGTTTGCCAGAAGAGTGGGGATAAATGAAGAGTCTATGTTTTTAATTCTTCTTGAATGCTATCTTGTTATTGAAGTTTCTATGGTTATGTAATCTTCTTGAATGCTATCTTGTTATTGAAGTTTCTATGATGCACGGACCGTTCTTTTACGCAATAATTACAATTTATAAACCAATTTATAAACAACATAATTTTCCAAACCACTTTTTAACCACACAGATTTTTCTCACTCTAATTTTCAATTACACATCTTACCTAAAAAAAATTGGCTGCTTGGTGCCACCGAACAGTTCGGTAGTTATATAATATGCTTGCATCCACTGAGGGTTCCATTGATGCTCTTAATTGAACTAATTGATTTTCATTACCTGTTGAAATCAGCATGATTTTTACTGAAGAACATTTCTTTTACACATGTGATATTCCTTTTAAGAAGGAACATTTGATATTTCTGAGTTTCTCTACTATATTAAAGGAACCAGTCGAGGCACATTTTGCTATTCTCTAAGGGTTGTGGTGCGTGTGTTATGGTTTTCATAGGTGCTAGTGGGAGATGGATGCCAATAATATTATATCTGATTCTGGAAATGGGGGGAGGATCAGTGTTCACCAGCAATTCCCTGCCTCCAGAGAAGAAGTAACTTCTGAAAAAATGAAAATGACTGGAATTCTCAATGGCAGTTTCGAAGTTGGTGCGTCGAGTGAGAATCTTGAAAATCTTGTGAATCCAAATGACGATGAGACCCTTGGTTCTTCTGTACAAGATATCACAGATGAAACTACATTGCCACCAGATGGCATTGATGTAACAATCCCAAAGGTAGGATATTTTTACTCTTTGCTTCGATCAATATTTTCTTACCACTGTATCTGTATGTAAAAATTGTTTACTTTTAGGAACATGTTGCCGAAAAAATAGGAGAGTCTAAGAATTCCAAACCACTGAAGGGCATGAACAAGGCTAATAGTGGGAAGCCTTTAAGTCCGAGACATTCTGCATTGACAGGGATGAACAAGAATAAGGATGGAAAAGATGTGTCAAAATCTTCTGCTGCTTCAAATGGAATCCGTGCTTCAGAATCACAGTTGAAACAGACTTCTCATAGAACCAAAAACAGATCAAATGAAAGGCAAGCTGCTGACCAAAGCAAAAAAACTGTACCTGCTAAAAATAATGCTCATTACTCTAAGGTAAAAAAAAAAAGTGTCCATTTCCATCTTCCATAGATACTATAGATGTATATTACTGTTTCTTATATTCTTTATTTGTACTGGCTATTGTAAGTATTTGCTATATTCTCACAGCCAACTCAACATTCTGATGCAAAACTGTCTTCCACGAGTGGCACACAGCTTGAAGGAACTCAGTATGTTATATTTCATTAATGGTTAACTTTTCTTTTATTCTGATAGAGCTCTATGATATTTTGATGTAGCTTTTGTTCCCATTATGTTTCTTGTTGAAACTTCCAAGTTTCAATGACGTTTCTGAAGTCACATTCTTTAATTTATTTAGCCTTATTTTTCTCCTTTTCTTTTCTTTTAATGTATCACAATAACTATTTTCCTCAGAGTTCCTGAATATAATTTCTTGGCTGCAGGGACAAGCCAAAATTGAAGCCACTCAAAAAAGGCTCTACGGATAAAGCTGAAGAAACTTCAGAGTCTTCGTTGTATCCTTTTTTATCATATAAATTTACATATTTTCTCCTTTTATATAAAGGATTTCACACACACACACACACATTGCTACTTTTATGATGGAAGAAAGATTGTTTATTGTTTATCCTTAAGTACTTGATAGAAGTCCTACTACTGGAGATGCCAAGCCTCGCAGATTGGGTACTCTTCCAAGCTATAGCTTCAGTTTTAGATGTAATGAAAGGGCTGAAAAGAGAAGAGAGGTTAGTCTTTAACGTTAGAAGCACTGACTATTCTGTCTTCCCTTCATGATTTGATTCTAAAATTTTCCTTTATTTTTCGAGTAGTTCTATTCAAAACTTGAGGAAAAAATCCATGCAATGAAAGAAGAGGTGAATAATATGCAAGCCAAGACTAAGGTGAGATTTTTGGCAATGATTTTGGATATAAAATGGTAGATAGGATTGTGCAAATGATTTTCTTATTTTCTTATTCTGCTTATAAATAGGAAACACAGGATGCTGAGATCAAAATGTTAAGGAAAAGTCTGAAATTCAAAGCGACACCAATGCCTAGCTTCTATCAGGAACCTCCACCTCCGAAGGTGGAACTAAAGAAGGTACGATATTGCTTGACACACAATCTTTTATATATGGAACACTATATGAAAATATAATTACTTTGAATATGTTGTATGGTAAATTCTAAACATGTTTTTAACCATCCCACACCCTCCCCTCCCCTCCCCCCTCCCCTCTCTTGCGAACTCTTTACTTTTGAACTTGATTGATTGAATTATGATATATGATGTATCCTTATAAGACGTTGATACTGGAACTTAGTACAATTGCATTTGGATATGAATAAAGGATGAAAAACAATAAAAATCGACCTGTTATTAAAAAGTAGCAAAAAAATATCATGCTGTTTTTAAAATAGGCTATATAAAGTGTCCCCATTTTTTAGAGACTCTGTCATTACTAGGTCCTTGATCTCCATGCACTTGGAGAATGAGACTTGCACAAATTTTAAAATCATAATATTTTACATCTGGAACACTGTATGAAAATATAATTACTTCTATCTCTCTTGTGATCTCTTGACTTTTGAACTTGATTGATTGTATCCATATGATAATACTGATACGATGTTGCTGCTGCTGGAACTTAGTACAATTGCATTTGGATGTGAACAAGGATGGAAAAAAAATAAAAAAATCCGACTTGTTATTGAAAAGTAGGTAAGAACATTGTGCCGTTTTCAAAATAGGCTAAATAAAGTGTCTCAAGTGTTCAGAAACCCTGTCAGTACTAGGTCCATGATCTCCATGCGCTTGGAATGAGACTTGCACAAAATATTGGTCTTCTTCTACTCAAAAAAGTCGTATAGAGAGACCTTGTCGTCTAAACTCAGATCTAATATTCTTTTAAATTTATGTCTGGTTTTGAGTCCAAAAGTAGAATTACTCTCTGTAGCACGGACATTTCAACTAAGATTATGTGTTCATGTCCGACACGTGTCGGATACGACACTCTACTATGATCATTTTTCTTTTTTTATAAGAGAAATCATATATTTTTTAACTTAAAATTATTATAAAATAACAAATAGGTACTTAAAATTAAAAGATTTCAACAAACAAAATTAATAACAAGTATAAAACTAAATTTATATTATATAAATGAAGAATTTTAAATATTTTAATTAACTTGTCGTGTCAGTACCTTTTTGAAAAATTGCTTGTCAACGTGTTCGACACGTATCGTGTTGGATACACATGTCCGTGTCAGTGTATCATAGGAATTACTTCTCTCCCAACATTGAGGTTGGAATAGCTTTTCGTTGTATGTGCAAGGAACGACAATCCTGTGAAATTGGCGTGGGATTTTGTTAGTCTTGGCCAAGGCATTCTTGATTCTGATGTTGGTAAAGAAGGGATCTTCGTGTTTTTGATGGTTTAATATGCTGGTGGCATAACTTGTGGCCGTGGTTGTGGGTGATTCTTCCCAATGGAACTTGTGGTACTATGATGGTGGCATTTGAAGGCTGTTTGTTTGATATTTTGTGGTGCAAAAACAGCAATTTGGAATTTATGCATGTTTACTACACAATATTGACCAAGGCTAGACACTACAAGATAATATTTTAGCTTTTTTAATATTTTCCAATGCTCAATATTCCCTCCCTGGCAAACTTACAGTACCTAATGGCATTAGTATGCATTAACAACGGTGCCAGTGAGGAAGGTGTTCTTGGTAGTTAAGCTAATTATTTACTAACATTCTTGGTGAAAGATTTGTTGCTATCAGAATGAGAATGTTTAGGAAGTGTAATATGTAAATCTATAAAATCAAAATTGCATATTGACACTAGAATAAGGTATGTTAATTTTCCCTCCCTCCCCCTCTTCATAACGTGAAATTAACTGTGTAGTTGGTTTCAAGCAGTAGTTACTATTTGTCATCTTTTGGTTTAACTACATTCTATGGATATCCTACTTTGACGTAGATACCTACAACAAGACCTAAATCTCCGAAGCTTGGTCGAAAAAAGAGTTCACAAACAGCCAATTCGGAAGAAAATGGCAGTTCCAATGCTATTCCAGGTAGGCTAAGCTTGGATGAGAAAGCGTCACAAAATAACCCTACCAAAGGACCTCTTGCCCATGTCAAGAATCCGTCACGGAAATCTCTTCCTCAGCTTCCGTCTGAGAAAACTACCTTATCCAATGAAAAGAGAAAAGCTTTATCTCGTACGAAAATTGTATCTAAGGAGACAAGTGAATCAAAATCTCAGCCGAGCAACTTATCCAGGGAAATTAGTGAAGTTGAATCTGCTTCACAGAAACATGAGATGGAAAAAGTAGTCATATCGAGCAAGAACGAACCAGCCAAAGATGACGAGTCTGTCGTCGAAGCTCAATTACAGACAAACCCCGTGGTGCAGGAACCCATTGTCGTCTGATACTAAATTGACAGCATGGAACCAAAATGTAAATCTTTTAAGCTGCCTTCCATACTAGAGCTGAATAAGATTCGATTCATCCAACAAACAGGGCATGAGGACACTGTGTATTAAAGGTTTATGCATCGTATTATCCAAAGTCACCTACAAGGTTTGATTATCTGATGTACTTTTCAGTTTTCAAGATTGGTCTTTAGAACTTGCAAGACGATTACTGCAATATGGTTACTCTTGGTCATTTTGTTGTCCTAATTTATGATTATGTATGTTTATGTTGTCTGATGTTGAAAAGTCGAAATTTTTGAGGAATCCTGCTATCAAATGGTTCAAATTAAGTTTTGGACTGTTTTGGATTTTATTGGGCAACCACTTTGAGCTTGTATTTCTTTTGATGTTCAGATTAAACAAATGGACATATTTTGTTAGTTAAGGTGTATTATATTTGTTTACATAACCCTCTTTTCTAATCATGTTAGCATAATATCAGTGATGGATATCTAAACATTCATTTGAATTTGCAGGTTAAAATGTTTTGGTTTAGAAGATCGTCTGAACAAAATAAACACATGATCAATTTACTATGTAAGAGCCTGTTTGGTAATGGGAAAAAAAAAAAAAAAAAAGTTTAGTGTAAAAAGTGATGAGTCCCATAGAATTGTGTGGCTGAAATTGAGTTTGAGGAAAAAATTAAAAATTTCTTCCATTCCCAAACATGGCGTAGATGCTAGAATCAAAATTTTAGTGGATGGAACAGCATGTGCAAGGTAGATGATCCAAAGTAGTGTCTTTAGTTTAGGTTTCTTGCTACTCTTATGTAGTCTTGTTAGTGTTATAGATTTTTCAAATTTGACCGAGGTTAGAAGTTAGATTAGAATTTTAGCCCCTGTTCTCTTTGTTATTTTGAGATCGTTTTCTGTTTTTATTTTCGAAAACGCTAAGAACGCGTTCTCTTTACCATTTTCGAAAACGCATTTTGAAAAACAAAAAAAAAAATTTGTACGCAAAACCTCGTTTTGGGCATTTTGTGTGTATTTTGACAAAAAATGTCCAAAATGCGGAAAACGCGTTTTGGGAATTTTTTTTTTTTTTTTAAGAATTATCTTAACTTAGAACTAAGTTTAATATAAAGTTTTTATTTTTTTATTACTTTTTTTAGAATTATCCTAACTTGGAACTAAGCCTAAATAATTTTTTTTTTGAGAATTATCCTAACTTGGAACTAAGTTTAAATAAAGTTTTATTGAATTCAATATCAACATTAAAAAAAAAATTAAGTGATAATTCTTTTTATTATATTTCAAAAAATGCACTGATAAATGAATTCTGGTGGTTTTGAAAGAACTTGCATTTTCTGAATTTTAATAGAAGTAGAGCTTTTTCAAATCTCGAATCTGACCAAGCTGTGTTAATATAGACTCTTAATGCTCACATTAGTGTGTTGCATGTAATCATGTTTTCAGTATATTGTGAAAGGAAATTTGAGTTTGAATTAGTAGTATTCTGCAAGTAAATTAATTAAAAATAGTTTAAGTAGTATTCTGCAAAATTTCAAACAGAACGTGTTTTCCAGCTTTTCATTTTCAAAAACAGTTTTCAGAAATGACAAATCAAACGCGTTTTCAGCAAATTTGAAAACAAAAATGAAAACAAGAAACACAAAACATTTTCGAAAATGAAAATATAAAATAAAATACAAACAGAAGGCCACCTTAATATTTTCTTATTTTTAGTTGTTACTTTTTTGTTTCATTATTATTATATGCACGTTTAATGCTTCAATTTATTTATCATCCTTGTTGTAAATTTGTGCTTGTGCTTTTTCATGGAGAGCAGGAGTCGAGCCAAAATTCTGGTATAGGCACACAAGATTTGAGATTTAAAACACACACACACAATAATATGAAGGAATTTGATAAATGTTGATGAAATATGTGGTTGAAAAGTTGTGGATCTTATGAAATATGTTGTTAAGATTGATTGTTGACTTTGACTTAAATTAAAATTTAGATTTTAATTGATACCAATAGATGAGTAATTTTTTTTATTGTCCATCCTAATATTTAAAAGTGAAGCATGAAAAAGACAACTAAAAGAGTAACAAAGCAAGGCTATATGTCAAATTCTTTTTCTTCCTCTAAAAAAAGTACACAACAGCAACATGTAGGAGAGAGTACAGTGAACAATATTTGAGCTTCTTTTTTCTGTGTGTTGCTTATTTTCCAATTCCATACAAGTCTTCAAGGCTGAAAAAGCTTATTTCCGCACTTACATTTCCATGCAAGGAGGTAATAGTTATCATCTTGGTCAATGTCACGATTAAAACTTTTTCTGTGATGGGATGTTATAATTAATGTAGCCATACAAGGGTTACAATTCGAGCACCTGTTCAAACATCTTGGAGGCCTTGAACCTATCACCATCTTTCTTGCTTCAACCTCATCACTTCCTTGCTTGAATGCCTCTACATCCACTGTCAACACTGTGCAAATCATATCACATACAAGTCACAATCTCTTTAAACACGAAACGAAGGCATTTTTTAATGTCGTAAAAAGTTACAGGCCTGGATGGGGACGTCATCGGCGAGAATACTAGACTCATATTTGGTACCCATTATTCAAAACTTTTTTCTTTTTTTTTTTCAAAATTCTTTTTCAACCACACATTACATATAAATAAAATAATCTACAAATAAACCAAAATTTTTTTCTACTTTTTAGTCACATATTCACCAAAAATTTACTACTAGAAATTACATTATTTGAAATAATGAGCCTCTAGCGGGGGCTAGGTGTACATAATCTAATCGATAGTTCAATTATCGTTGCATATGACAAGATGATGATAAGTGAAACTTTAATTGGGGGAAAAATGGAAGTGAAAAAGTTGAAGTTACACAATAGATAGAGTAGAGAAGGATAAAAGTAACAAGAAATTATTAGGTAAAAATGGTTTTGAATCTTCTTACCTGCTATAGAAAGCAGAAATATGAAGCAAAAGACTATGATCAGTCCACGTTTCAGCATCCTAAAGTAGTTAGTTGATGACTCCATGATCATCAAACCTTTAATGGGAATTCCTAACTTCTCTTGCAGAACAGAATCTGTGCAACTATATATATATATATATATATATACACATATGAACCCTAGAAACTTGCATCTTGTCTTTTTTAGAGGAGAAATTGAATATACAGAAAAAGGTTCAGGAATCAGAATCGAGTTTAAAGTGGAAAAAAGGCTGATGAGTTTTCTGATACAACTGAATTATCTCTTTGGGAATTTACCTTTCTGCTGTTCAAGTTAAAATTATGTACATGCAAGAGAGATGCAGTAAAATCTGTCATAAAAGTCATTGCGACAGGTTTATTTGCAGGAATGATTTAGATAAATTTTGGCCGCACCCGATCTGAATTAAGAGCTAAGCTCTGATTAAACCTAGATGCACAAGATGAATCCCGAGTCGCAATGGGAAGAAGGTGGTGCACGGTGCACCTCGAGTTGGATTGCAATGGAAAAAACTTTTGTGGTTAACTCTCAAGGTGAAGAGTTAGGATCCCCATCGGGTAATAATCCTTTATGATTTGAGGAAGATGAAGGTACTTTTTGAAGTATACATCCCATATCCTAATAATTGGCTATATCAATTGTTGGCAACCGTCAGGGGTCAACTTGCAACGTGGCAAGTCTTATTGTGCCCACGACCCTGTATTTGAAAATCAAGTTTTTTAAATACTTAATTTCAACTATTCGTTTTAGTCAAGTTCACCATATTTGACTTTTCAAACAAATTTTAATTATACATTTTCCCAGAAATACTATTCAAAATCATATTATTTGCCAAATAATGGTGCTCAAATTGGGGCGAAGTGATCTGGGTACACGAACGAGCTGAAGCTGAAATGGAGACGTTTATTATTGTGAAAGAGACTTCAAAACAAGCAGAAGTGAGGGTACCTGCAAATCTATCAAAACAAGCAGAAGTTTGTGTCTGTAATTTATTTTAATTAATGACATATATTCATAATTGAAACACAAGTGTCCGTCAATGTTTGTCAAATTAGACTTGGATTTAGAGAAATATAATAATTATATCTCCACGTTTCAATTACCTATAAATAAGGGAGTTAAATGCTCATTAAATGAACAATTAATGTGAAAACCTCTAAACTTTCATATAATAGTAATAGGTTGCAGAGTTGAACCTCAGATCAAACGCAAACACGACTACGTTTCAACATATAACTAATTCAGTTCGTTGGTGATTGAAGTTCCATTTCGTACAAATTCCCCCCACAATATAAATCCAAGTTCGTCAAATTCCATTAAATTACGATCGGGATACTTGATCAAATCTCATAACTACTTAGCACGTGGAAATTAGTCAGCATCAATCTTGATTTTAAATATTTCAAAAATTACCGTTCTACATATGGTAAATTCTTCAGCAAAAAGACCGTATTATGTTTGAATTATGCTAGATTCCCCTCAAGACTTATCCCGAGGACGACCTCCCACTCACATGGGTGTAGAGCCCACACACTGCGAGCTCCACACCCATGTGAGTGGAGGGTCATTCACGGGGTGAGCCTTGAGGGGAGTGTAGCATTCCCCATTATGTTTGTATGCAATTTCATTTACGAAAAGACTATGGTAAAATTTTTCGACACCATGTGTTTTTGTCGGTATTTTGAATTGCATTGATAAATTCGGTACTCAAAAAATCACATGAAGAAACACAGCTACAGTTTTAAGCCTCAATTCACCCTTTATCTCCAGAATCTCTTCGTAGCAGAGGAACAGTCCCTTTCACTTTCAGACAAGCTATGTACTACGAAAGTTTTTAGGACTATTTTGCCCATGTTCTTGTGCAATTGATCTTTTGAGTAAATAATAAATATATTCTGGGCTAAGAATCTGGTGAAGTTACCTTTCAAGACAACTTTGATGTACAATTGCATAAATCCAGACACCAATTTGATAGAAAAAACAATGTGTATTTGGGTGTGTGAAAAACTGTTTACAACTACAGTCAGTGTAAAGTATCTTTCTAAAGTTGGCAACGACTCGGAATCAAAGCACGGATAAAGAATTATTATTAGTTATTTCAATATTCTCCCTATATTTAAAAAGGCGTTCTCACCGCTGCTGTTGCCTTGAAAATTGGTAAATGATGTAAATTGCAGGTTATGTCTCAAGTTGGCCAAGTTTGGATACCACCCACTGGACTGACAAAGTGCCTAGAAAATTCGATCTTACAACTTCTGCAACATTACCTACTAATTGAGGAGGTTCTTGAGCACCAGCAAATGTGGGGGGGGGGGGGGGGGGGAATAAATAAATAAATAGTAAATATAAATTATGCATGGATTTTTGTGAATCAAGATTAGTTCGCATCATTGGGAAAGGGCCACACGTGTTAATGTAAATATAAATACTTTTATATGGATACACCAAACAACTACAAAATATCTTGTCAACCACACAAACTCTAACAGAGATGTTTCACTGCTTTTATTTTTGGGATTGGGGGGAGACAACACCAGATATGACAAGTTATACTATTGGATTCTCTGTTAAAAAAAAAAAAAAAAAAAAAATTAAATAAAAAAAAATACCGTATTGGAAGAAGAATTAGCTTCCTCCAATCCAACTCATCCACAAAACTATATTGATTGAGATGTTAACTTCTTATCTGTAATCTCGTTTAGAGCCCGACGAACATCCCATAAGGCAACTGTGATGAGCATTCCAAGAAGTATAATGCTGAAATCCTAAGCCTCTGTTCTGTTTATAAACGATGGAACATCTTATTTGATCATTTTTTTTAAAAGTCAATAATTTCAGCTGGTGAACAATTCTCGTCCACCATTTTGACTTTCCAAAAAAAAAGACCAACGCGATGTTGTCATGTTGTTGTTTATAAACAAAATTTATTTACCAAACAGAGGCTAAATCTATTCACGTGCCATAAAAGTTGGCACGACAGAATTTGGTATGCAATAATAGACAAGTAAGACTAGGGCCAGATTTGAACATGTTTTCATTTCACGATCTTGTCCAGTACTTTACAATCTAGCAAGCCATGCTGAAATTTTAAAGCTATAAGATTTCACTTGCCATTAGAGTTAGCATGATAACATTAGGTACCCAGTAAATGACCATACAAGGTAAGAGTGACCAGTCATGAACATGTTTTTATTTTATTCCATAATCTTGTTCAGTACCGTACAATCAAGCATGCCAAAATTCCCATAAAAGTAAAACATTGAAATCTTGAATTCTATAAAATCTCACAGGAAATAAAATTTTGGAAACTTCAACAAGATTTTAACTATTTTTTATTCCATAATCACAATGATATGCACACCAATCACCCCATAAAATTTATCATGACAACATTGAAATTCTAAAGCTATAATCTCTGTAGCTACTGCATTAGATTCAGCTATTTCCACTTAGTCTATCAAAATACATGTATTCCCATTAAGAGCACGTAATACTTCAATTTTCAGCATTTCAAGAACACAGGATAAAGCAAAAGAAATTAAAAATCCAATACTCACCGCAGCCCATGCAAGAACCTTGCTCAAAGCAAAAATCCAGTTTCGCTCCACAACTAGTAAGCCTTCCATACCTGAAAGCTCACATGAACACTAAAATCTACACGTGAAGCAAAAGATATCCTCCTCCATATCCTTGTGCTGGTGGCCGCATTCTATTCCATCTCTCTGTCTCTCTCTCTCTCACACTAATTGCGAACTGTGTGTATGAGAGCGAGAGGAGAGACGTGGTACTCTGGTTTAACAGGAGCCACTTCCAAGCCTAACTAACCCCAAGAAAGCGGATATTACAACAAGAACTCTGCATTAATCATACCAAGATTATCTAGTGCATCCTCCAATGCATAATATCATTCCATTTTCTTTTGAATATGTAGGCATTCATCTAAACAAATCCAATTCAACAGCATGCAAGATGTTAACAAATAAAGTTCCTTAGAAGAAGATTTTATTCATAGCCATTAAATCATAACGGTTACATAGAGTATTACATCAAAAAGAGGTTGCAAGACGATTCATGACTAGGGAACCTGCAAAACTGGGGCATGGGAAGAAAAAAACCACCACTCTGGAAGAGAAAATGTGGTGATGGCAGACAAAAGAAGTTGCTGCCACGGCCAAGACCCACAAAAGCAAGGTGACAAACCTAGAACTGCCAAAAGCAACCACGATAGAGGGAATTGACACTTTAGAAACAGACCCAAGCTCCAGGTACCAAACCACAATCATTTGACATTGTAGACAACTTGGTAAAATTCAGAGTCGAGAGACCCATAAAGAGGACATGCGGAAGCTAATAACATAAAACTAGGACCACCTGAAAGAATCTAAAGATCCAGAACCCAAATATTTGTTCTCTGAGAAGCATGCCATGAAGAAAAATGGCTCCAATGATCGAAGCCAAAATTCTTGAAACAGCTTTAATGTGGGGAAAAAAAGCTGCAAAAAAAGAGTTACTGGCCACACTTTGCTAGAAAAAACTCGACTGGGATACTGAACCTCGAGAAGACCCATAGTAATGGACCCAAAAACTAGGCTCCCTACTGCTATTGCGGAGAAGTTTTACTGAAAAAGTTTAGATTCTTGATTTACTCCTCGTCTGTGATTAGGATTCTTCAAATCGGATACTTGTTTAAAAAAGCATATCACAACTCCAAAGCCGCTCCACGAGTAAATCAACAGCGCCAAGGCTGATACCGTGACAGTGCTGGATGCTCAAACCGACTAAGGTACGACCCAAAACCCCCAAGGAAGCTATGCTTTTGTCGGATAACAATGAGCAACCCGAGAGGGACAGTATATGCACACTGAGGTGCACTGCACCAGTCAAGGCTGCTATACCGGAATCGGTTATCCCACACTCCGAGACATCAAGTTCACTCAGCAACAAGCAATTGTCCGCAATTTCCACCAAGCTAACATCAGTGATGTTTCTGCAGCCATCAAGATTCAGACGCTCGAGAGTACTCCAATGAATCTTAACAATGGTCCCAACCACATTGTCTGTCAAGTTAACACATCCGCTCAGACTTACCTTCGTAAAACCATCTACAGAGGTCAGAACAAGAGGTAGAAGCCCCTCATCAGTTATTCAATGAAGCCCCACAAGATTCAAATGTAACAGTTTGGGGCACAGTCTTCCCACTGGCCAAGCTAGCATTACCAAATCCGGAGCAGTTACGGATGGTCATATATCGCAATGAATGGCGAGTAGATGGAAATTCAAAATCTGTGTCCCTAATTCCCAAGCAGTTTGCCATGACAAAAGCCTTCAGTTTCCTACTATTTCCAAGAATACCAAAAACTCCAAACTGGGTAATCCTGTGGCATTATTCTAATTGAAGACTTTCAAGCAACCCGGCATTCTTTGCAAAGGAAGCTAATCCTTTGTCTGATAGGAGTGGGCATTTTGGGAAGTCTGCTTTAGGTTTGGACAACCTTTGCCCATGGATTCAAGCCCTACATTGGACACTCCTCTGCAAGCAGCAACTGTAAAAGATTTCAGCTTCTGCAAACCTTATCCACAACCCATGGCCCAGAATCCCTTCTCGTTCACATTTTGGAGGCCAGAGAGTGCTAGTTCAGTCACTTCATGTCCATAGTATCCAATCACAGCAAGAGACACGTCAGTGATATTGAGTGCCTGAAGCTTTAACCTTTGTCAAAACACGACCGGCGGATGAAAACATATTTGCAATTCCTTGATCTCCAACAAGTGGGCAGTTTTTAACTGCGATAGACTTCAAGTTGAGGCATAAACGACCTAGAGCTTGCAGGCTTTCATTCCCAATGTTCAAACAAGATTCTATTATAACCGAGGTCAGATTAGGAGAATTTTTTGCAATAACGAGCAAACTTTTGTCAGTAATTGTTGGGCATTGACAAAGGTCGAGGTTTTCCAGCAGACGACATCCATTTGCAATCTCGAATAAGCCTTCATCATCAATTGATGATATGTTCCACAAAGAAAGAGTTTTTAAAGAAGGGCAACCATAAGCAATGGCCTTGAGGCCAAGGTTTGTCATTCCTCTAATGGAAGTAGTTCCTTGAATGGACAGCTTGCCTAATCCTCCACGGCTTCCCGTTCCAACAGAAATTGCAGCCAATTTCACATCTGTAGCATTTTTCCCTTCTAGGCATCTCGAGAGATATCCATTGGCCACCGTCTCTTGATCTTTCTCAGCTTCAGTCTTAATTTCATTTGAATCAATGTATTCACCTTCCTGCTGTGACTCAGTAGGCTTATCTTCCTTCTTAGGGTTCCAAATTTTCTCAGGCTCGACAGATTGAGTGATTTTATCACGCGTAGTACATCCCTCTGGATGCTACTTAAAAGCATGAGCCAGTGCTTAGAGACACAGGCACATGCACTCCTCTCTTGGCCTCCTGGAAGACGTCTGAACACCTCAAAGAGACATTCATCGGGAAGAACTTCAATAGTAGACTTCTGCTTTCGCTTCTGCTCCTCGCAGAAAACAAATGGGGCACTGACACGAGATCTCTTTCGAGGAGGAAAATACACGTCCACTTGATGACCAAGTGGCAAAAATAAGACTTGAATCCTTCGGATTTGGGAATAGGAAACACCCAGAGGTAAAATCACCAGCACCTGAAATCAATGATGCATAAAAGAATGTCAGCCAACTCACAACTATATATCTAATAAATTTCAAATATGATGAAGTATAATAGATACAGATCTAATGTCGAGCATGAAAATATATGCAAACTTGTAAGGTCAGCATATTTATAGTTAATGCAGAGCCTATAAAGTATCCCCCTGTAGTTTATAGAGGAACGGATAATATATGAAGATATAACTTGGTACTTTTGTGCACACATTTTACTCATGCATCCAACCACAAACCATTTAATTCACACTTCAACATTAAGCCCTTGTTTGATATCGATTAAAATCTGAATCTGAATCTGAATTTGAATCTAAGTCCAATTCAACAATCAATCTCAACAACATTTCAAGGGACTGACAACTTTTCAATTACACATTTTATTAACTTATATCAAAATTTACTAAACATTCGATTTTAATATCCATCAAACAGGGGCTAAGTAAAAAAGATTTTGGAGCTGTGTGCTGAAAGATTGCTTTCCAAAGGAAAAGGTATATCCAGCTGAAGACATAAACTTGAAGCAAAATCCAGATATGATTTGTGCATTATATATTTGCCTATGATTATATATTACAGTTATGAAATACCTTTAGGCATTAGCAATTGATATGGAAGCACACATAAATGCACATTCCAAGAAAATGCGAGAGACAAAATCTTCAAGCAAAATTCAGATATGATCTGTGCATTATATATTTGCCTATAATTTTATATTATAGTTATCAAATACCTTTAGGCTTTAGCAATTAATATGGAAGCACACATAAATGCACATTCCAATAAAACACGATAGACAAAATCTTCAAGCAAAATCCAGAACAGATTTGAGATCAGAATACTGTGACGTTAGGATTCGTGCATAGATGTATATATACACATATGTGCACATATATTTTCCAAGGCGAATCATAAGATTTAACAAAAAAAAAAAAAAAAAGCCAATTAAAAATATAACTTCAAGAAAACCCATTAAATTATTTAAGATTATATCAACATACATAACGAAAGTAATAAGATTTATACAAAGAAGACACATAAATATACAACTTTAATTAAATAATTTCAAGAATATATACATAAACGCACAGACGCAAATATTCCATTAAAAAATTATCGAATTCAATGAAATCAAAGGAATGTATAGGTAAAGGAACAACTTTAAGCAAAACCCACAAAAATTTCATATCATCTCACAGTTCCAATTTTTTCCTTTTATTTATATATTTTTAAACGAATTTCTGTACTTATAGATGCCAAGAATATCGCAAGATTTAACCAAAAAAACTATAAAATCGTAGGCTTTATAAATGAAAATTAGTAAAGCCAATACTAAGAATCATACCCCAATAATCAAATACTTTAGCCATGGAAACAGTGTAGAAACCGCAGGGAAGTCAAATCTGAACCCAAAAACTCTCTTTTGAGAGCAAAAACTGTCAGATCAACTAAGAAAATCACTATCAATAGGACCTCAAAAAGAACTGAATGCATCAGACAAAAATCAAAGGCAAGAGATCATCTGGAAACTCTCTGAAATGAAAGTGTAATGGCTGTAGTCCAGATTACTGTGCTTGGTGTTAATATGGATCATGTTATACACACAAAATGAATGACACATTCCTCGCATGGAAGAGGTCCATTTATAGATGGATCCCCTCTATATAAAGGATGTGTCATGTATTTATAAGTGTTAATATATGAAAGGGACCTTATTAACAAAGTGTATTAATACTAACAGTTAAAAGATAAAAATTTTGAGGGGTTTTTAGTTAAATATGTTTGGTATGTAATAAGTTTAGTAAAATAGATCCCTCAATTTAAATGTCAAAATTATCCTTAATGAAAAGGACTGTTTAATTTGCAGGGTATATCCCCAAACTTAGTCAGGTTGATTTAATTCAGTGTTTCTGGTTATATTTGTATTTTTTAATCTTTTAAGTTCTTCTAGAAATGTTCTATATTGTAATAATTTTTCAAAAGTTTTAGGATGATCATTTTTATTTATATATCCTAACATTATTTCTTCTGATACTTCTTCTTCTATATCTTCGTATTCTTCTATAATTTTATGAACCGTATTTATATTTTTTGCTGTTTCAACAGAATTAAATTCTATTCTATTTAGGATTGCATAGTCAATATCTTCGTATATTTTTTTTAGTTTAGTTTGTCCAACAGAATGTATATTTTTAGACTTTTCAACAATAGTCGATAAAAATGAAATTTATTTATCATTTAAATATAGTTTATATTCACAGTTATTAGATGTTGATGTTTGTAAAATATTCATAGATTATTGGGTTGGTAAATTATTATACAAAATTTTCTGGTATAATTCCATTCTTTGGTCTAGTAACATACAATAATCTGCAATATATTGTTCGTATTTTTCTAAAAGTTTATTGTATTCTTCAGAAGATATATTTTCATTTTCCATTTGATGTTTAATATCTTCCATTTTATCTCTTAATTTTTCTAAAAGATTATCTAGTCCTTCTATTGTATACCCTGACATTTAGGTTTAGACTGTATTTGTTACTATTTTATTTTTTAAATCTATTTTAAGTTGTAATATATCAGAACAGTCTATAATGTATTGATCATGATTTTCTAAAAGTATATAATATTGTTCAGATGATTCATCCATATCTATTAATTGAGTTATAATGTTATCTATTTTTTCCGTTATCCTATCTAACAAATTGTCTAATCCTTCAATAGTATATCCAGGCATTATAAATACAAAGATAAATAATTTATAAAATTTCAAGTAATTTTTCAAACTCTATCAATGTTTGAGAATTGATAATATCTATATCAGCCATAATATTTATGCTTGGTTCAAATGGTATATTATATTTTGAAATACTTTTCTTTCTCTTTTCTAATTTATCAATTATATCTTGAATATTTTGTACCATTATAGATCTTACAGTACCTCTAGCAAAGTTTTCTATCAAATTTTCTTTAAAACTTTTTAATATCTCTTGTGATGCATATAGTTGCTCTTGGTATCCTATTTTATCAATTTCATTTTCATATTCAATACCTTTTTTACTTTTGATATGCTTTTGAACTTTATATGGACCTCTTTTAGTTTTGGGTTTTTTCATGATATAATTACTATTATTCATGATATTAAGATTTTCAAAAACTGGTAAAGAAAGATTCATCCCTTCCATCACTGTCATAATCTATTACAGGGTCATAATCATTATCACTGCTAAACACATATCCTAAATATAATTCATTATTTATTTCAGTATTATCACTATCAAGCCAAAAATAAATAATTGATTTTGTAATTTCTAATCCTAATATTCTTTTTAATGTTGGAAAGATAACTAACAAACATGACATATACACATGATATAACTTTTTTATTTCATTATTAGGTCTGGTAAACTGTTCATACATGAATAAAGGTTCAATTATGCTATGGTGTTCATCATTGTAAGGACTGTTTTGATAATTAAATTTAATAATCCTGAATTCTGTCATGTTAAAAAACTCTTCTTCCTCCTAATTCCGTAAAGATGGATATATTAAGAATACTAACCTATTTTCCTGTTCTTAGTACCTTTGTATTTTCCTTCTATTGTTAGTGACCTTCAGGCTTATAGGTTTCTGCTCCACACCCTTCAATGGCTTCCTGCCTTCACGGGTTATTAGCTGAACCTGGTTGCCTTCACTGTATAACGTTTTAGATGGAAAATATTTTAGGACAGAGTGTAGGGAGTTTTCTTAATAATATATCTTCTTCTTGGAAACAGGATTTAGAAGACAAGAATTTAGAAACTCATCATAATTTGATAAGTAGATTGAGATTTTATTGATAATATGAAGATTGAAACAAGATTGATAAGAGAATTTTTTAAAGACAGAAGATTTTTGGCTTTCTCACAAACTGAGTGCTCAAGTGAGTTATGCCTTTCAACTAGCCCGGAGACCCTATTTATAATACTACATTGGACACAATTACATCACTGCTTACATCATTGTCTTAACAATTTTACAACTTTTTTCACCTAAGGACACACATGTCCCTCTATTATTTATTACATCACATGACCCTTACATTATAGGGACACTTATCCTTCTCTTTTTTGGTCTTGGTATGGCCCCTACATTATTCTGCATTGTTGAATTAAAGTAGATCTATTGAATATCTTCCACTTGTCCATCAATTTATTGGCATGTGAAACAGATCCATCAAGTAGCTTCCACCTGTCCATCAATTCCTTTGGCATGTGGGGCAGTTCCTGGCTATGCACGCCTCTTGCAAAGTGGCAAAGCTTCCATGGATTTGATGAGTGTCAAATTTATTGATGTATTCTTGCAGGATTGTTGATTTTTCTTTTCCTCCATTAGTGAGGAGGGTCCATCCATTATACTGGCATATGCACTTGAGTTTTTTCTCATACAAATTTTTGGCAATGTTGCAGAAAACTTTGATTCCCAACACCCTTCGGGATCTAAATCATGATCTTGTAATGTTTGGTACTGGCTTGGTATTTTTTCCAACTTCAATTTGAAAATTTCGAGCAACATACCCAATCGTGATAATATGCTCAGCAGGATAATATATCATTCCATCAATTTCAGGACTGATTGAATAAAATTTTAAATAAATGGATCTTCCTTGAGCAAACTTTGAAATTTCTCCTTTTAGTAAATCATCAAATTTTTCGATTTCTTTTAGATATTTTCCTGGATAGATAAGATCCAAGAATCCATAATCAGCTGCCATTTTTGTCATGACGGGGTCTCCTCCCTGGGTAACGATCAATCGTGGGTATACATGGTCTCCAGACGAAATGTAATAGCAATCACATTCTTGAAGTTCATATATAACTTCAACAGTGGTTTTATATTCGTTTTCTTTTGGTAAAAAAGGGGAATCATCTTCTTCTTCAAGACGAATTCTGACTACCCTTGTATGTTCATCTTTGGCATTGATTGTGATTTTTCGAGGACTGGCTTCATTTATAACAAATTTTTTGGGACTTGGTTCATCTCTTTTAATTATTGGTCCACCACAGCTTCCAGAAGATGTACCTGTTTGTATTTTTGGTATAACCTGTTTGGTATCAGCCTGTTTGGTAATCAACGATTCAAACTGAGATTCAATCTCAATTATGTTATCGCTCAATTCTTTAGTATAATTGTGATGAAATGTTGAGATTTCCATCAATTGCTTGAAACTTCCTTGGAGAGTTTCTGCAAGTTGTTCAATTCCAAGCTTTATATCTTCAGCTTCCTCCATGAGGAAGTTCATTTGCTTTTTGGCATCTATTAGGGATCTTTTGATATTATCCATCTGCAAATTCAATATTCCTGCTTAAAAAGTCCGCAAGATAATTATTAACACCTTTAATATAAACTATATTAAAATTATAAAATGCCAAATAGGCTTGCCATCTATGGAGCCTTCTATATTGAGGTTCTGGTGGTAATTTATTTTTTACTAAACCTGCAACTTGAGAATTATCAGTTTCAACAATGAATTTCTTAGATAATAAAAACAATGAAAACTTCTTTATTCCTCTGATGATTGCTAACAGTTCTTTCTCATGAGTGGTATAATTTATTTCTGCTTGATTAAACGTTCCACTTGAATATCTACAAATTTCATTAAGATCTGTTTTTAATATTGTTGCCCAATACTTATCCGAGGCATCAGTATTAACTATCAGATTATCTTTTTCATCTGGTAATCTTAATTTTGGCAAATTTTTACATTCTTCTTTTAGTGATTTGACAATTTCTGTATGTTCATCACTCCATCCTTTGGTATTTGTTTTCCTGAGTAAAATTTGAATTTTATGTCTCTTTTTTGATAGATTTTCAATAAATCCTTCTGCATAATTTAAACATCCTAAAAATTTTTGTATTTGTTCTTTTGATTCTAATTTGTTTGGAAAACTTTCTATCTTTTTAGATATATGGGTTTGTAATTTTATCCCTCTTTTATCTATTGATAATCCAAGAAAATCAATTTCTTGTTTTTCTATTATAGCTTTATTTTTTGAAAGAACAATTCCTTCTTTTTTGCATTCATTTATAAATTTAATTAAATGGTTTCTATGTTCTTCTCTATTATTAGAACATATTAATATATCATCTACATAGACAATTAAGAATTCATTGAATTTTCTAAATATGTTATCCATTCTTCTTTGATATATTTGTGGTGCATTTTTTAAACCAAATGGCATAACCATCCATTCATACTTACCTTGAGGTGTACTAAATGCTGTATATTGAATACTATCTTTTTCCATTTTTACTTGCCAAAATCCTGATTTGCAATCAAATTTAGAATAATATTGTTTTCCTTTTGCAAGATTTATTAGTACCTCTTTATTGGGTAGAAAGTATCCATCAAATTTAGTATATTTGTTTAACTCTTTATAATTTATCACCATTCTAGCTTTTCCTCTTTTTTGTTCAGAATGTTTCATGACCATAAATGCTGGACTACTATGGGGTCCATTACTAGGTCTGATTAATTTTTGATTAAGTAATTCTTTTATCTGAGTTTTAAACTCTTGTGTATCTTGTATGGTATACATCATTGGTCTAACTCTTATAATAACATTTTCTGTTAATTCTATTTTAGCTTTTGGATGATGTGGTTTCCAAAATAATAATGGATTTTCTCCACAAATTTTTTCTAGTTGATCAATGATTTTTTCCATATTTGTTTGTATGTTTGTTTTTAAGGCTTTTTTATACATTATTCTTTTATTTTTTATTTCATTTTGTATGATTGGTTTTTTCTCCCATTTATCACCACGCTGGGTTGGCTGAACTCTGTAAGGTCTAAATTCTCGTGGTATTTTTAGTAAATGTGCACAAGGTGTTTGTAACATTACCATGTAATTATTTTGTTTATAATATTGAAATTGTTGTATAAAGTCATTTCCTAGTAATATATCACATTCTAATTTGTTATAATTATATACTTTATTTACAACTATTTGTTTACTCCCAAGTATTATATCAATTTTATCAGCACTATTAATTATATGAGTACTTTCTCCTGTTACTCCTGTAATTTTTATTTTTCCATTAGTATTCTATGATTTTATTAAGAAGCTTTTGAATATTGTTATATCACTTTTCGTGTCAATTAATGCACATGTTGTTATATTTGTTTCAACAATTGTAACTTGTATATAAACGGCTAATGGAAAACTTATTTGGTTATTCATTTATTCAGCCTTTCTACATAGTATAGTTTGACCATTATGAGTTATATATAATCCTTCACGTTTTATACTATAATCTTCTAGTCCATCTAGAAAGCTCATACCTAATAATACATGAGGGTTTGCCATACTACTATCTACATGACATGGTACTAAGAGATTTATTCCTCCTATTTTTATTGGTACTTTTACTTCAAGTTCAGTCATATGTATTTGTCCATCAAAATTTATATATCTATATGGATCGGTTCTATGAGATATTATTCCTTTATTTCTATTTGAAGCTATATGACATTCACTAGCTCCTGTGTCAATTAATATATTTGATCCTTTTATATGTTCTATTCCATTAAAATATTCACCTTCTATTTTCATATTTCCAGCATTTCTATTAAGTTTTATTTCTTTTATATTACTAGTTTCTCCTAATTGTTTTCTATTAGGTAAACTTGCTGGTCTCCTAATTAATCTGCCATCTTCAAATGTTATGTTATTATTAGGGTATTATTCTTCTCGTAACTCAATGATTTCTGGTTTATTTTTTGTTATAGTAAGTTCATAATTTCTTGGAACTAAACTTATTTGTTTATCTGGTTCTACAGCTTTACCAAAATCTTTACATTCTTTATGAATTTCAATATATGGTTTCTAAGAATAAATGTTTCCATAATTAGAATTAGTAAATGTGTATAATGTTCTGTATTCTATAGTCATAATTTTATCTCCTGGTTCCATTATGTCATCCTTATGTAATTTGAAATGTAGTCCTAAAACTTCATTAAAGTTTCTATCTTTTAACGATATACAATATTTTGGATAACATGTAAATATTAGCTTCTTATATGCTAGATTTCCTTCCACTGTTCCTAAATGACTATCTTTTAAATTTATAATTCTTCCACCATGTAAACTTACAGTCAAAGGCGAATCTAATCCTTCTCTAAACAGGGATTTAAACATTATTTGGATACCTGCTAAGTAAACATATTGAATCTTTTCACTTTGTTTTCTATTAATCTTTGTTAATAATTCTGCAACTGTATTTTTTGTTAAAAGATTTAATTTGTGTGTTCCTTGAGTGGTTCTAACATCTATTGCTTTTTCAATTTTATGATATTCATTTATTGCTACTTTTTCTCTTTTCCATATTCTGTCTAATA
Organism: Ligustrum vulgare; assembly: GCA_963555705.1. Taxonomy (NCBI): domain Eukaryota; kingdom Viridiplantae; phylum Streptophyta; class Magnoliopsida; order Lamiales; family Oleaceae; genus Ligustrum; species Ligustrum vulgare. The sequence goes on along the minus strand of OY743171.1, from coordinate 48,616,574 downwards.
TTTCCCATTTTCCTATTTTCAAATCTAAAGATAATTTTTGTATTTTTCTGAACTTATTATTATCAAAAGTTACTTTTAATCCATAACCTTCTATTCCTTCATATTCTTGCTTATCTATGTTCTTATTTGTTTCTATTTCTTCTATTTCTTTATTCTGATTCTGATTCATTGCTTTCTGAATCTGTTTCGCTTATATAGACTTCTTGATCATAGTATTTTTCAATATCTGATATTTCACTTAGTTCACTTTCTATTTCTAGATATTCATTTTGTAATATTTTAACTTTCTTTTTGTTACAATCAGGGCTTATATGTCCAATTTCTCCACAATTCCAACATTTGCATTGGCTTTTATCTTTCTTATAAGTTTTATTTTTCTGTTTTTTATTTGGATTATATCTTCTTTTGTAATATCTCCTCTTAGGTTTTATATATCTTTTTCTGAAGTTTCTGAATTTTTTAAATTTTCTATTTTTAAATTTTCTTTTATTATTATATTTTCTTCTTTCAGGGTTACATCTCCATTGGGTAGGTTTTTCCATATCTTCACAACATATTCTAGTTAATTTTCCTGATTTCTTTAGTAATTGTCTTTGTTGACATATATATGCTAATCTTTCAAATAAGAATTTTATCCTTGATCCTAATGTTCTAGGTGTTCCAGGGTTATCTCTAATAAATTTTTCAAATTCTATTTTAAAGTATATTCCCCATGAACCTGGTAATTTATTGTAATACATATCTCTATATACTTCTTGATTTTCATTACTATAGAATTGGACATAATAGTATTCTTTAAATTCACAAGTATATTCTTTAATTTTACACATATCACATATTGTTAAATTTATTAATCTTACTCTTGCATTATCTTTTTCTCTTATTGATTCTGCTTCAGAATTACTTATCCAATTTTCTCCTAAAAATTCATCCGCAATATAATCTACTATCTTTTCTATTCCTTTTCTATCTGATTTTATTAGTTCTGTCTGTACATTTCTTCTTATTAATGCTTTTGTATCACTACTTATTCATTCCCACCAATTTCTAACATATACACTACCTTAAAAGTGTGGATGAGTGGGAATCTTTTGATTTCCTATTTTATCCTCACATTCTTTTCCTTTTTTCAATAATACCCTTAGTTCATTAATTGAAACTTATTTATATTTATTTTTATTTTTATTTCAAAACAAATTAATTATCCACGTTGACTAAATCGAAATTTCATTAATTTATCCACGTTGACTAAATCGAAATTGGCTATTTAATTAATATTAATTTAGTGTCGTTACTTTTTAATTTACTTTTAGAATATTGTCCAATCAAGTTTCATTTCCCATGATAACTCCACTGGATATTTCAAAAAGTGTGTTTATGCCCTCAATTTTTTTTTCTATTATTAATTCAAACAATTATGTTTTAATTATCCATAAAAATAGATTTTTTATAATTATTTTCAAAGAAGGGTGAGTGTGAAACTTTTTATTTTTAAACTTACTTGAATTCTTATCAAAATCATCAATCAATTTTTATAAAAAGAAAAATATATGTTTTTAGTTATTTTCTTATTAAGAATATAAAATAAATAATTTCAAACTCTTTGGAAAAAAAATATCAAAACTGAAATTTTAATTTTAATTTATATAGTCTCTATTTGGTGATGACTAAAATAAGATTTTGATAGAAACTAATAAAATGTGGTTGAAAAGTTGTATGTCCAATGAAATGTATTGTTAAATTAATTGTTGACTTTAACTTAGATTAAAATCTTATTTTAATTTCTCTCAAACGTGAGCATAATATTAAACTTTTCTCCTTATAAAATATGTTCACAAATTAATTCAGTTTATCCATACACAGTTTTTTTCACATTTTTTGCGACTTACCATTAATATTTTATAAAGAAATTATTGATTTACCTAATATTATATGATATCATATTACTTCTCAATATATCACACGTGATTTATTTCTCAAGCAGACATTTTAAATATTTATTTGATATATATTTCGACGATCTGGACGAAAGTTTTCAATAAAATATTAATATATTATAAATTGAAATTCATTTACAATTTTCCTCTAATAATATCAATTATTTAAATTATTTTAAAAAACATTATTAGTATTTAAAAAACTTTACTTTAACATTCATCATATATATAGACGTGCGAAGCACGTACTTACCACTAGTGTCCTTCAAAAGATGCTATTAAAAAATTTATCATTCTATCAGTATTTTCCCATGTATCATATTTATTGTATAAAAAGAATAGTATCATTGAATCTGCCCAAGTTAATAAGGCTTTTTTAGTATCTATTTTACAATCAAGATCCAATTTTGTTCCTCCATGATTAATAGGTTTATCATAATTATTATTTGGTTCAAATCTATCTTTATATTTATTTCCTCTAGGTGGTTGTCTATCTCTGATTCTATCATAATATTGTCGGTGTGGTTTGTTATATAAGGGTGCATAACTTTCATCTGGATCTGGTAATTCTTGTTTAGAAGTTCCTATAGGAGCAGGGTTAGGTGCTCCTCCAGTATTCATTAAAACTTGGTATTCATTAAAGTTTTCTATACTTAATTGGTCAAAATTTTCTATAAGCAAATCTAATTCTTCATTCATTTTTGTTTTGTTCTTCTTCAATTTTTTCTTCAGCTTTTAATTTTTCTAAAGTTTTTTCTATAGATTTTTGTAATTCTAATTCTTCCTCTAATATTTTTGGTAATATATTTCTTCTAAATTCATCATCCATACTTCCTGCTTCTATTATAATTTTTTCTTGTTCGAAATGCTTCTTTCCTATTCTAAGTATTTCTTTTTCTATGAGTTTTTTTGTCTATTTTCTTATCTTTGCTTTTATTATTTTCTTTGAATTCTCTAATCTCTAGTTTTAGTATATTTATATCATTTCTTACTTCTTTTAATTCATTTTTTACTTCTTGTACATCATTTATTAATGTTTTTATTAATGTTTTTAAATCTTCAATATATTCACTTATCGACATTTTATACTCTTGGTTTTTGAGTTTTTTGTACTTTAAATAGTCTGTCATACATATCATCTATTTTTATTTCTAACTTTTTGATTCTTTCTTCTATTGATATGATTTTTTCGTTTTCATTATTTCTTATTTTTTCATTTAATTTATCTATTTTTTCTATAATTATTCCAATTTTATCTTGATTAATTAATTCTCCTGATTTTCTTTGAAATTCTTTTAAGATTTCTTCATCTATATTTTTAACTTCTCCTATCATTTCTTTTAATTCTTTGAATTGTATTGTTAGTTTATTTTGAATGTTTTGTAATTTTTCTTTGATATTCATATCCTGTATATTTAATTGTTGTAATTCTTCAACGGCTAATTTATCTTGTAAATTTATGTTTTTATATGTTTTCCATAAAAAAGCACTTATCCAATTTAATTGCATGTTAAGAAATTCGTCAGATTCTCCCCATGAGCTTAATGGTTGAAACATTGTTGTATTAGCTCCTTTTATTTGGTAAGATCCTACTGGTAGATTAATATTTTCTATTATTTGTTTTTCAAATTTTATTTCTGGAAATTCTGTCATTAAATTTTTCCTTTGATATGCTCGACTTCTAATCTTAATTCTGTATCATATTTTACTTCTTTACATATCATTATATTATATTCACAAAATTCTTCAATTGATCTTAACATAATTTTTCTTTGTTGTGCTCTATAACTTTTATTGTAATATTTTATTTCTCCAGTTATATCATATTTTTTCATATTGATTTTTTCTTTGTTATTTATAATCATAAGTATATTAGGTAATTGTTTTAGAATTATATTAAAGTATTTTCTTTTACTTTCTAATGATTTTAGTCTTATAAATCCTTTTCTTTTTATATTTCTTTCTTCTATCATTTGGTCTAATAGATTTCCTCTTTGTTCTATTATGGAATCTAATTTTTCATTTGTTTTTATATCTAGATATTTGATTAATAAGGGTTCTCCTCTATGATAATCCATTCCTATAATTTTTGTATAATTCTTCTAGTATATCTTTGTGGATTAAATCTAATATTTCGTTTATGATAAAATCTTCTTTTATTATATCGAAATTTATTAGATCATATATTTCTCTTCTTATATCTTTATCTAAATTTCTTAAAATATTCAAGATTTCTATTTTATAATTATCAGGTATTGTTAGTGTATGCATAATTATAAATCTTGATGTATATATTATATATTTATTTTTATTTTTTGTCGTATAATATTTATCTTTTAGATCTGCCATATGTCTCTGATACCAAAGTGAGGGTGCTACTATGAGCGAACAAAAATCATTTAAAATTATGTAAACAAAATTTTCTAAGGACTTGAATGAAATCTTTCCATACTTTAATGGTTTGTATTGCAAATTCTATATATAAGGGTATTTTTGTAAGATTAAGGAGTCAAAGTCTATTTTTACAATATTATTGTTTCAAAGTCTATTTTACTAAATATTATAGTTATTGGATCTATTTACAATTATTTCCCAATTTTTGATTATACAATTACTATATTATCCTTTAATTCTCTAAATTTATTGTTTACATAAAATGCGTAATATATACTATTATATGTTAAAGTTTCTTTTTCAATAATTATATTTAATTCTTCAATTTTTTTTCTCTAAATTACTAATTATTCTTCCTTTATTTACTATAATTTTAGTAAATTGTGAAAAATCTGTAAATGAGGGTTCTTTTATTGCGTAGTCTAATAAATTATAAAATCTTCCTAAATCTTCTCTTATAAATTATAATTGTTTAATTGTTTCTTCTCTTAAATACTTAAAGTCGTTTATTTCTAAAGGATTTAATTCTATTAAAGGTTCTGAATTCATAAATTATAAAATTAAATATTTAAATTTAAGTTATTAATTCAAATCTTTTTCTAATAGTTAATTCTGGAATAGTAAAAATAAAATTTTAACATATATAAAAACATGTAAAAGATATCATAAGCAAAATGATAAATTTAAAACTATGATGACAGTACTTGGATAATATCAATAATAAAGACGATATATAATCCACCATAAATAATCAACAATACTTTTGTCTACCTATGGGTTCATCATGCTTCTTTGCAAATCTGATTTTAAAAGATTTTTGACCAAATACTCTTCAGCTATTTATCTAAGTATTAAACACAACTCCATAGGAGATCATTGCTGCTCGAAAGACCTACGCATTAATGGATGCTCGAAAGACTTACTCCAATACTTTCTGTTTAACACTTAAACAAACACTTCAAAGAGGTTCAGCACAATCCAGTTTCGTTTCCTACCTCTGTATGTACTCTTTTAAGAAAAGTTTTATAAAGAATAAACTTATGGACTAATAAATAAATAGAGTATTGCTAACTATTTTATGGCTTCATATATATCATCTATGTGGAGTTTAGTTATTCATACATTCTGCTAATTGTTTCTGGATTGGTTTGATGAGAGAAAATTTTGAATTAGGAATGAAAAGAAAGACAATAGATAGAGATAATATAGATTTTTATTGCTGAAAACCAATATAATTTTCGGATGCTTATAATGAGGAGAGACTCCTCTAGAGATGACAAAAAAATCCGATCCGCCCCGTCGATCCGTCGACCCGATCCGATCCGATCCGAAAAAATCCCGATCCGTGGATCGACGGATCGAAATTTATGTGATCCGCCCCGATCCGAAAATTCACGGAGCGGATTTGGATCGGGGCTGATCCGATCCGCCCCGATCCGATCCGCGATCCGACATTTTTTTTTAATATAATTTTTTATCATGTATAAAAATTTAATATGTAAGTTTTGTAGCAAACTTTAATTTCTGGGAATAAGCTGCAATCTTTGCATTTTGAAGAAAACACATTTTTCATGTTCTTCATTTTAAGAAAGAATTCCAATAAGTGATTGAAAAAAAAACTCGATCCGTTGAATCGGTGAATCGGCCTCTATACGTCTCGTTTCAATAAAATAAAAAAAAAATTTAATAAAAAAAATAAAATTTCTAAATTTTTTATAAAAGATTTAATTTTAAATATATTTAAAAAAAAATTTAAAAAATAAAAAAATAAAAAAAATAATTTTGGCGGATCGGTCCCGACCCGAAATTTGACGGATCGCGGGGCGGATCCGGATCGGGCAAAAAAATTCGGGGCGGGGCGGGGCGGATCGGACCCCGATCCGCCCCATTGCCAACACTAGACTCCTCCTTTTATAGTTGGTAAAAGTAAAGTTGGGGGGACAAGATAATATTCCCTATCCTTTGCATACTTGGCTAAGAATTAAAGTAGATAAAGAAAAGATAAAATTACAATAATTCCTACTACTTTTCTAAAGTTTCACATGGGTCTGGACCCCCATGCCTTGAATAATTCATGATCAGACAAGATAGGCTTCATCTTCATTGTAGTTGAGTAGGTCCCCACAATTATTACACTTGTGACCCGTTTCTACCTCCATTAGCTGATGTGGATATTCATAGGCTCATTTACTAAGATCCAAATTGCTGACAAGTATATTTTCAGCATATTCTCTTAATTTCCATAGTTGACAATTAACTTGATTAATTCTTGCAATGTTGTAGATTAATAATTTGTCATCATTAGATTTATATACCCAAACATTAGTTTGTGTAAGGGTATCCCTTAATTCTGTGTATATGACTCTAAATCTCAATGCCCTTTTTCTGGAATTGCTTGTATCTGTTTTTCTTTGTTAAATGGCTTAATTTCTGGTTCTGAAAGAATAGCTTTGCTAGTTACTCCAAGTTTTACAATGTGTTTTTCCCTTAGAAATTCTTCATCAATAAATTCTGGAATGACTGAGTAAATCCTGACATAGATCTTTTCAGCTTTGGTAATTCCAAAGTATGTTTTAACTGCTGCCTTGATAGAATTAGGTAATAATGATATTTCCTTTATATCCTTGCTAGGGTAGATGCACTGAATAAGTTCTTGATCAAACAGCCCCTTGACTGTTCTTGGTTTTGCTGCTGGAAAAATAATTGCTTTATTGATTTTTTTATGGTAAATTGTCCTTAGCCATTCTCCTTCTTTTGTCCTCTTGTTTATATACTCCACATACTTCAAGAATGTCTCTAGTTTCTTCATAATTTTCTCCTTTTCTGATAGTTCCTTTGTTACAACTGATGGTTTCTTCGCAACTTCTAAAAGAGTTTCTTTAGATGGTTCAATAGTTTTGCCAATGGATTTGGAAGATGAACTTCCAATAATTGATACATTAGATACTTTTTCCTCAATAGGAAGTCCTACAGATAAATTATTCGTTGGAGATGATTGAGATCCTCTGTATATTTTCTCAAGAGAATTAACCCTTGACTTGTAAAAATTTAGTTCACTGTTAATTTGTATTATCTGCGTCATGCAAGTATTCACATGGTTGAATAGATTTGAATAGTTGATATTTATTTGTCCCATGGTCAAGTTAATTTCTTCTACTTTCTTAAGTAATTCTTCCATGTCTTGATAAATAATCTGCAATAACATTGTCAGTACCCCTAATATGAATAATTTCAAAATCATAATGGCTAAGTTCTACTTGCCATCTAATTAACTTTTTATTTGCAATAGTTGGATCAATTTCTTTAGTTAACCAATATTTAACTTGTGTATTATCAGTTCTAATTTTGAATTGTGTAGTAACTATAAATAATTCAAACTTTTTAATAGCAAATTTTACAGCTAGTAATTCTTTTTCATTTATATGATAATTAGTTTGAGTTTGAGTAAAACTGCCACTAGTGTATTGTGCAATTCTTTCATCATCCTCATTTGGATAAATATATTTAAGTACTGCTCCCCATGCTATTTCGCATGCATTGATTTCTATAATTCAATCACATTCTTTTTTGGATAATTCTAATTTTGGTAAATCTTTACAAATTTCTTTAATTTTTTGTACTTTTTCTTCTTCTTCGTCTTTAGACCATGACGTCCAGCTAGTTTTTCCTTTTAGTCTTTTTTGTAATGGAATTAAATGTTTTGCTAAGTTAGGCACGTATTTCCTAGTTTGGTTTACAAGTCCTAAAAAACTTTGTAATTGTGTTTTGTCTTTTGTCTTTTATATGATTGTCAAACTCTTATATTTTTGTACCAATATGTTTTTGAAGTTTTATTCCTTCTTGGCTAATTATAGATCCCAAAAATTCTACATTTTCTTTAGTTATCTCCATTTTTGTAGCTGATAGTATAATTCCATTATTTCTTACAATATCTATAAAAAATATTAAGATGTTTCAGGTGGTCTTGTCTGGTTTCAGAGTAAGCAAGAACATCATCAATATATACTGTGATAAAATGATAATAATCTTTAAATATTTTATCCATGTATCTTTGAAATTCTCCTGAAATATTTTTAAATCCAAAAGGTAATACATTCCATTCATAAAATCCTTATAGTACTGTAAAAGCTGTTAAATGTTTAGATTCTTCAGTTAACATAATATGATAAAATCCTGATTTAAGATCAAATTTAGAGAAATGTTCCTTTCCTCTAATTTGGTTAAATAACACCTGTTGATTTGATATTGGATATTTTAATTCTTTTGTATAAGTGTTTAACCTTCTATAGTTAATTACCATTTTAGATTTTCCTTTTTTTTGTTCTGAATGTTTTATTACAATTAGGGCTGGGCAAAAACCGACCCAACCCGCCGAACCCGCCCAAACCGACCCAACCCGATCGGTTTGGGTCGATTTTTCATGAAAATTGGGTTGGGTTGGATTTTTTTTTTTTTAAATTTTCGGGTTGGGTCGGGTTGCGGGTTGGGTGCCCAACCCGACCCAACCCAACCCACCAAAAAAAAAGAATTTTTTTTTTTTTTAAGTAATGAAACTTGACTTATTTAAATATTTATTGAACATATTTTAATTTTATTAGCAAGTGTTCAATTTATTGTACTTTTGGTTATTGTAGTGTACATAATTGATTTGAATTAAAGATAGATTCATGAGTTTTTTTTTTTTTTTTTCAAAAATTTTACTAATTGGGCCAAAGCCCAACCCGACCTAACCCGACCGAAATTTGGTGGGTTGGGTTGGGTTGGGTTTGAATTCGTAATTGGGTTGGGTTGATTTTTTATCAACCCGACCGTGGTGGGTTGGGTTCGGGTTGGGCAAAAAACCGACCCAACCCGACCGACGCCCACCCCTAATTACAATGAAGGCTGGACTACTATGTTTACTATTAGATTCTCTAATAAATTTTTTTTCGAGCATTTATTTTATGTGCATTTCAAATTCAGGTATTTCTTTTGGTGTATGTTTAATCGATTTTACACTAATAATCTTAGTGTCATCTTCTAATATAATTTCTATCATAGGTTTTTTTATGTACCATTTTTCTAAAGGATTACTCCTGATAATTTTAATAATTTTTTTGTAATATTTTTTTATTACAATTTGATCAAAATGTTCTTGTACTAGATTTATTTTATTTTTATTGGGCATAAATTGTGTTATTTGTGTTAATTTTTGTTTATCCTCACCACGCTGAGCTGCTATATGAGGCATTTTTTCTTTACGGTAAGGATCATTAATTCTTATTGCTATTGCTATATGGTGACAAGGGGTAGATAAAAGTATAACTTTTTCTTCAATAGTTATTGGATAGTATTCTTTTATGAAGTTATTTCCTAACAATATATCCCCTGGCATTCATATTTTCCTATTTGTATTTTAACATTCATTATGACTTTAGTTATTAGATTTGTGCTCTCATCAAATCCTGCAAATATGACTCTTTCTTCATTATCTTTTTTATTACTCCACATTTCTGGGGGTAATACGTTTTCTTTAAATAAACAGGATGATGCTCCTGTATCAAACAATGCATGATAATTTCTGCTAAGATATCCATTGTAATTTATTTTGGTTAGTATTAAAATATGTTCTCTTCCTCCTTGTATTTTATTCATAATAACCTTAGTATAACTAGATTCTCATTTTGTATTATTAATAGCATCCTATCATCTTTTATGTAATATGTTTTTACTTGCTTTAAGAAGTCTGTTCCTAATAATAATTCTGTATTTACATTTCCTGTATATTCTACATACACGTTGATGATTATTTCATTTCTTTTATTTATTCTTATTGGTAATTCTACATAGGTATCCATGGGATGAATATTTCCAAAATAATCTTGTATTTGAATTGGATTATTTGTTACTTTAAGTTCTAAATATCTTATTATGTTTTTTTTATATGAGATACAGTTGCTGCAGTATCTATTAATACTTTCTGTTAGGGCTGGGCAAAAATCAACCCAAACCGAAGAATCTGATCGACCCAACCCAAACCGACCGATTTTGGTTTTTTTTTTAGGTGATTGGGTTGGTTTGCTGGTTGGAAAATATAAATTTTGATTGATTTGGTTTGGGTTGTGGTTTCAATTGAAAACCCAATTTAACCCAACCCAAACTGACCCGTACTATTGATTATTAAAAAAAATCCTAAAAAGAACAAAAATCAATGGTGATTTGTCAAGTTACTAAGTTCAACTATTGCAAATAGAAGAGATAAAACCACATTTGTGTACAAAATCTTATTGCCAATTATTTTGTGTTGAATTCTACTAATAATTTATTTTTAAAAATCTAAAATCCCACCAATATATTTCCTAGAAGGCTAGAACCGTCAAAGGTAGGAAATCGTTTCAACGAATTTAAAATAAATTAGAAGGAATGTATCATATTTATATTCAATGCTTACAAATTGGCCAAAACTTTGGGACAAAAATTAACCAAATAAAATAAATAATAATACAAACATACAATTAATTTAATCTAAGGTAAAAAAAAAAAAAAAAGCCCAAAATGAAGCTCAGACCTCAAATCAACCCGACCCAAACCGCTCAACGTTGGTTTGGGTTGGTTTGGGTTTTAAAGTTTTGGTTGGTTTCATTGAGTTGATTTTTAAACAAACCAACTTGGTCGGTTTGGGTTCGGGTTGGTCTCCAACCCGACCTAAACCAAACCAACCCATGCCCAGCCCTACTTTCTGTTAGGGGTGGGCGTGAGTCGGGTCGGGTCGGTTTGTTTGTCTAACCCGAACCCAACCCAATCAAGTTTCGGTCGGGTTGAGTTGGGTTGGATGGTTTGGACTTTGGTCCAATTAGCAAAAAAATCTTGAAATTTAAAAAATTAAGCTCATAAATAAATTATTAACTCAAATCAATTATATACAATACAATAAGCTCAAATATAATAAATTGAATACTTGCTAATAAAACTAAAATATGTTCAAATCATATTTAAATTTCATCCAAATTATAAAATGTGCTTGAGATTCTTGAAGTTTAAATGGTCCTATTTTTTAAAAAAAATTTGTTAGGTTGGTTGGGTCGGGTTGAGTTTTTCACCCAACCCACAACCCAACCCAACCAATTTTTTTTATTTTTTATAACCCAGTCCAACCCGATTTTCATCAAAAATCGACCCAAACTGATCGGGTTGGGTGGGTTAATGCCCACCCCTACTTTCTGTTCTTTCCATTCTCCATTTATTTTAATTTCTATCATAACTTCAAATTATTTTGTTTCATTCATTTTAGATAAATTCATTCTCGATATTTTTCTATGTATTTTTGTCATTATTTATTTTTCTGAATCATTTCTATTTTCTATTTCAGGTAATGAACTTGTACTACTATTTCTTCTTAGGCTAATTGATCTTCTTCCCAATTCTATTTGTGGTTTATCCATATTTACTAATCTCCTAGCTTGATTAAAATATATTTCTATATCTTCTAGTATTGTCATTCTTAGATTCTCTTTAGTTGGTTTGTATTCCAATAGATTTTTAAATATGGGTTCTATTATGTGTGTCTCGTAGCATTCTTAATTTTTACTTCATGTTTACTAGTAAAAGCATATATTGTTCTAATAGTTAAACTTATAGTTTTACTTCCTAGTTCCATATCTATTCCTCTTAATCTGTAATATAATGTTAAGGCTTTATTTTTATTTTGTTCTCCCATACTTATGCTGAAGTTTGGTCTTATTGTAAATTTTACTTTTTGGTACATTAAATTTCCTGTTACAATTTCTATTTAAGGCATCTTGTACTGAACTTACAATTCTATCATCCATAATATAGAATTCTATAGGTGTTTCTATTCCTTCTCTAAAATTGGCTTTTGCTATAATTTGTACAGCTCCTTAATATATGTTTTTTATTTTTCCTTTTAGTTCAGGATTCAATAGATTTATTACTTGTTTTATAATTTCTTCATTTATTATAGGTATTAATGTATTTCCTGTAGTATCCCTTATGTCTATAGGGTGACTATGATTTCTTGCTACATATGTTATCTCTTTATTTTTCTGCCAAAATGGTAAATTAAATATTTCTTTTGGTTCTACATCTAATTTTAATTTTAAGATCTTTTCATACATTTTAGGATTAAATATTAATCTTTCCTTTAGTTGTTCTTCATTTTCTTCTAACTGGTATTTATATTCTTTAGATGTACCTTCTTCACTAATTTGTCTAATCATATTTATATATAAATATTCTTCTTCACTAGATTTATTAGATTCACTTTCGTCTGAGACTCTAATTCCATTATGGTATTTATTACTTTATGTTCTTCTAATTCATAAATTTCTTCATCATCAGGAATTTCTTCTCATTCTTCTTCTTGTTCAATAGGTAATAGGTTGTAATTTATTTTTTCTATTAATGAAATATACATCATACTTTTCTTTTTATCTTTCTTGGGACATTCTGGTGATATATGTCCTACTTCTCCACATGGATAGCATTTACATTTTTTAGGATTTTTAGGGTATGTTCTAGTTTTGTTTTGTTTTTGCCTTAAATATCTTTTATATGGTACTCTATACCTTTTAAATGTTTTAATATATAGCTTTTTATATTTATTGAATTTTTTAAATTTGCCTCTAACTTTATCTTTTCTATAATATTTCTTTTTCTTATATTTTCTTTGTAGATGACATCCCCATTGGATTGGTTTAATTGTAATTTATCACAGCAAAATACTTTTTACTTGCTTTGTGAAATTTTATCATATTATTTGCTTGCATACATTTTTCTTTCTGTTGCATTTCTATAAATTGTATTCTTGCTCCTAAACTATTATTACTCAATGGTATTTCTAATTTTTCCCATTCTTTAAATAATTCTAAATTCCATGGGTTTGGTAGTTTAAAGAATATTTGATTCACTATTTCCATACCATATGTTTCTTGATTATATTCTGTTTTTTCAAAATATTCTCTAAATTCACATACAAATTGTTTAAAGTAATGCATGTCACATATTGATAGATTTTCTAATAAAAATCTATTTCTTAGTTTAGGGCTAATTTTAGTATCTCTGTCTATTACTAATGTATATTCTCTTTTTAATCCATCCTCATATCGACTAAGTATAGTTCATATTTCATCTTGGTCATTTTCTCTAACTTGTCCTATATAAGTTTCTGTTAAATTTCCCCACCATCTTGCAGTGGTTCCTATAAATGTATTTTCTAACATTAATTGGAATTGCTTTCCTGTTAATTCTCTAGTATAGGCCATCATAGCCATATATTTCATCCATAATTCCAATTCATGGTCTACATCTTGCACACATCCTAAATCTATCAATCTTTGTGTTTTCATACTTCTCCATGGTGTATATTCTATAGGATAATTTTTACTCGACTTGGTGTAATATTTTTGTTGTGGTATAAAATTATTTGTTTTAAAATTTTGGTTTTGTCTTCGATTCATATAGATTTCTGGTGTATTTTGTGGATTAGTATTACTTGTATTTTATCTTTTAACTTGGTTAGTTCCTAGTTGCTGTATATATTATGATGGATTTTGTTCTGTTGGTATTAAAGTTCTTTGTTGTTCATTCATATTAATTTCTTCTATTTTAAGATTTTTAAATTTTTCGATGTAATATTCTTCTGTTATATAATCTTCTTCACCTCCTTCTTTAGGATTTTTCATAAATTTTTCTATTTGTTCAGTAATCATATTTATTCCTAATCTATTGATAGCTTTAAATTCTTTGTCAGTTATTATTCTTTTAGGTTTTCTTTTTTCCATTTCGTCATATATTTTTGTTATATTTTGGTTTACAATTTCTATATTTTGTTGTATATTATCTAATCTTTTGTGTAAATCATTTTTCCCTATTTCTTCTTCTTCTTTAATTGTTCTTACCATATTTATTTGTTCTATAATAGTTTTTTGCTTTGTAATTTCTATTGGGTTTTCATATACTCATACCATATTTCCTATTTTATTTATTTTATCAGTTATTTGCTTAATTTGATTTTCTAAGGTTATTAATTGTTTTGATAGGTTATTTACATATTGCTTTACTTCTAATATTTGTGTGGGTATATTTTTGTTTATATCTTTATAATCATTAGTTATTTATATCATTTTTCTTTTTTCTAATGGTAAATTATTGATAATTTCTTGAACTTGTTCTGTGTTTTTTGCTTGTTCTAAGTTTTGTTCTGTAATTTTATATAAACTTATCCCTAATTTATTTAGTATAAATAAATTTGTTCAATTTAATTGTTTATGTTCTCCAAATCCTCCTTCTCCTAATAGTATAAATGGTATAAATTTTTATATGTTTCAGTTATTAATGGCCAATGACTATTATTTGGTAAATCTTTAGATTTATAATTATATACTCTAGGTTCAATTATTGGTAATTTTTTAGACATTTTTCTAAATATATTTCTAAGTATAACTACTGGCTTTGATACTCCACTGGATCGGATCGTGAAATTTAATTTTGCAGAATTATAATCTTTGTCTAATTCTTCTTAAAAATCTTTCTTCAAATTCATCCATATATCTTAAAACTTCTTGTCTAATCAAGTTTTCTTCTTTTAATCTTAAATATTCATTATGTTGTAAGACTAGTCTTTTAATTTCTCTATATTTTTCTATAGCAATAGTATCAGTATTTAAGTCTCTTCATTTTCTTTCTATTTCTAAATATTCACCATGTAAACTTCTAATTAAATATTTTCTTTTTTCGTGAAGTAAATGAGGGTCATAAACATGCATAATAATTTTAATTATGAAATAATTTATAAAAATTATTTTTCAAGAATTTTATCATATATCAGACTTAGTAAAATAATATGTTAAATAAGGTATTGGTTAGATAAGTTGTATCCTTAGTTTTTATAGGGTAAAATAGGAATTAATTTATGTTTATACACTAGTTTGTAGGATTTGTTAGTACAAGTAGAATTATTGATATGGAAGTGTGTAATAGGTATCTTTTGTTATCAGGTGGGATCTATTTTCCTTTGCATATTTTATAGAGATAGAGAAAGGATACATGCAATGAACCAAAATTTGTGTTGTTATGTTCATTGTTTCCAAACTTGAGCTTTTACAGAAGCCAATAGTTTGTTAAATCTTAAGTTTTATGGGTAAAATATATGGTTTAAAGTAGAGAGCGAAAATATGGATGGCTAAAAAGTGGTTTGAGAAATTATGTTTGAAAATAAAAAATTAAACACTTCTGCCAAACAAATACTTAATTTTCTGTGAACTTATGCATGTATTTACTAAAAGATAGGCTAGAATTTATTGAAAGGTAAGGAATTGTTTTCTTTATGTTTCAAATTTTGATTGTGAATTTGGAATTCATTTTGTATTATGTTTTAGGTGCCTAAAAAATTTTTTCTTTATGCTGTTCTGAAAAAAGCTATTCACAAGCCCCATACTGAAGAAAATTTGGAAGCTCAAAATTCCTCCTAAAGTTAAGAATCTCCTCTGGCGAGCTAGTATGGATGTCCTTCCTACAAATAATCTGTTACGCATCAAGAGAATAAATGTTGATGAGATCTGCAAAGTATGTCAAACTGAAATGAATCGATTTACCATATTTTTGCTAGAATTTGCTAAAAGAGTGTGGAATGTGGCTGGGTTAATTCTACCAAATGGAAACGCTGTGACTTTCCTAGAATGGGTGGAATCTTTTTTTGATAAGAACAGTGACTCTGAGGAGATCATCAACATGCTTTGCTAGGGTATATGGTGGAACCGCAACGAAGTTGTTTGGAATGGTCGCCCTTCTTTAGCACCCAAGGTTGTGGAAATAGGCAAATCTTTTTACCAACAGTGGAATGAAGCACAGCAAAACCCAAAAAAAAGGAAACTTGACACAATCACAGGGAAAGGAATGTTGGAAGCCCCCAATTGCAGGCAGCATGAAAATAAATGTGGATGCATCAATATTTAGAAACCAGTAGAAAGCAGGGATTGGAATGGTCGTTAGGGACGAGATTGGGGCGTTTATTGCAACAAAATCTATTCCTATTTGGGGAATTTCAGACCTTGCAATTGCTGAGGCCTTGGGTGTCCTGGAAGCATTGTCCTGGATAAAACGAACCTTCCCCGTTGTCAAAGTTGTTAAAATGGATGCTTTGCTGGTATACAATGCCCTTCAATAGGCTGTGTCGGACTACTCTTATTTTGGTCTTATTATTGAAGATGGTCGAAGATTACTCGGGATTTCTCAAACCTAAAATTTAATTAGGTTAATAGATCTGCGAATCATGTTGCCCTAGCTAGGGCGACAAGTGCTTTGTCTAACTCGTCAGTTTGGTTTAATTTTCCACCGCAGTTTATTCATGACGTAATCCTCAATCATATTATGAATGAATAAATTTTCTCTCTTCAAAAAAAAAAAAGCTATTCCAAAAATTAAAAAACTGAATAATACGTTTACTATGTAATGTTAAGAAAAATTATTTTATAATATTTTATTTAACGAATTTTATTATCAAGCAAAATTAGATAAATTATGCTAATATATCATAAATGTAACATATACATTTTTAAATTTGTAAATATAGCAATATATTTTTCTCATTACAAGAAAATCTAAATTAAATTAACTTTAAAATAGGAAATATAGAAATAAAAATTAAGTCCCTGTTTGGTTTACATTAAAATTTTCTCATTTTTCTATATTATTCAATTTCAACCATTCATTAAAAGTCAAACGTACAATATTTGACTTTTCAATCAAATTTCAACCATCCATTCTTTTAAAAATCACTATCCATTTAAAAAAAAAAAACACATTTGAACTAAAATCAAATACACTCTAAAGATAAACTCAAACATTTGAGTAGGGAAAAAAAACTTATTTGTTGTTCCCCTATACATGAATAGGATCAAAATCCCAATTCATTTTTTAAAAAATAAAAATAGTATACGAGAATCTTTGTCGAATCGAAATATTGACTTTTAAACAAAAGATCCAATGATATATGTTCACGTGTCTATTTATAAACAAAATTTTGTCAAACACGTTAAACATTTATTTGGCAAAATTTATTTATAAATTTTGTTTATAAATATCCAAGTAGCAGCATCTCATTTAATATTTTTTTTAAAAAATCAACAATTTTGATTATTCAAAGATTTTTTCCCTCCATTTTTTATTTTTAAAAAAGGACCAATAAAATATTGTCAATCACTATTTATAAACAATCGTCTATAAACTATTTACAAAACCAGTAAAAAAATTTATTTATAAATAGAAAATGTGATATTTTCAAGATGAAATATGTTGTTGAAAAGTGAATTGAAGAAATGTGTGTGATTAAAAAGTATTTGGGAGAAATTAGTTTATAAGTAGATTACCAAATAGATACTAAAGTTACAAATTTATGATTTATATTTATACATTTTCTATAGAAAAAATATTTTTAAGTTTTAGAAGAAAAAAAATTAGCTCCCAAAATTATTTTTATCTCTCCATTTTTAATTAATTTATTAAGTATAACTGTCTATTGAAGAGAAAGATGAGTCCCTATTTGGTACTGGATTTTAATTTAAGTCAAAATTCAACAATTAATTTTAATAATACATTTTATAGAACTCACAACTTTTCAACCATATATCTCATAAAATTCTATCTAAATTCATTGAAAAGCTGATATTAATCTCTATCAAACGGGACGAAACTATACACTATATATGGTTGGGTTAATTACACAACGTGCTACTAAAGTTGAATCATTACACAAAATGCAACTCAAGTTTCAATTTATTACTCAATATGCCACTTTATTGACTTTCCTTCCAAAAATTAGCGCTAACCGTCCTTAATATTTGGAAAAATCTCTAAAATGATCTTTGATAATTTATTTTGATTTAAAGTCCTTAATTTTTTGTCAAAATTAACAAAAGTGGTCATTTTAATTAAATGACCAATACACTCTTAATTTTAAATAGAAAATTTTATAATTTAGTCGTAACATTTGCAAAAGTATAATTAAGTTTGTTCTTAAGTTTGTTTTTTATATTCAATTAACTAAAATTAGTAGATTATTTTTTCATTAGGATTTTATTGGTCAAATGGATAATATACACATAAATTGGTTTGTATAATCTAAAAATATCATAAATTAAATTAAATTGATATTTTTTTTAGAATAGATTTTTGAAAAGAAAAACCATTTTTTTCTGAATAAATCTCTTTAAAAATGAAGTGAAAATATATTTTTTTCCTAACATAATAGAAAATTAGGGAAATTTTATGGATCCCTTTAAATTGTATATTCGAAAATGAATTTTGAGGAAATGATTTTTAAAAAAGAAAAAATCATTCCAAATAAATATTAGTGTCATTTAGCACATAATAATTCGTAAATTATATAATGTATAATAGCGGATTATTTATTTTATTTTTATATTTAATTAATTAAAATTAGTGAGTTATTTATTTTATTTTTATATTTAATTAAGTAAAATTAGCAGGTTATTTATTTTATAATCTACAAATTATTATGAACTAATGGAAAAAAAATAACGTACTAATTTTAATTAATGAAATATAAAAAACAAAGTTATGAACAGACCTAATTATACTTTTGCAATTGTTACCACTCAATTATAAAATTTTCTATTTAGAATTAAGAATATATGATACGAATCGTATTGGGCTTAACGGAAAGAACTACAAATCAAGCCAAACAAAGCTTCAAGCATGTTCGAAGAGCTTCAAAGATCAAACATGGAGTGGTTGAAGAAGCGTCAAAGATGGTACAAGTGATGTGGCCGAGAATCGAGAAGTTAGAGAATTTGAACCACGCGATAGCGTGGTAAAAAAGGAGGCGCGATCGCGCCATGCCTGAAAAAAGAGACCCGAGAGTTTTCGACCCTTCCAAGCAATCGCGGCCATTATGCCTGCGGATCGCACAGTACAAATTTTTTAGGGTTTTGCGAGTTTTAGGTTAAATTTTGTCTTTATTTATTTTAGGGCTTATTTTGTGCATCTATAGCGGTTAGGACTTATTTAATTCTGTTTTGCTTATTTATATTCAATTTCATTGATTGTAACAAACAGACTTTGATTAATAAAATTATTGAGTGTTTTTACTCTCTTTAAAGGTGAGGATTTTCCTTTTAAACAACGAACTTATCAAGATTCAAATCTTGTGTCATTCAAAATAATTGAACTTATCAAGGATCTGGACATTTCTTGTGGCGCTCACCCCTTTGTGATTCTTATCACCGCATCGTAATGGATATCGGGTTTAATATACCCATGGTTCTTGCGTCATGAGGTCGGGGTTGCATTGTTATCGTCCATTCCAACCTGAATTCGGAACTTTCCCGACGTTATTCCGCTTGTTCGTCGTGTTCCCCTCCCGGGATCACATCAATATATTGGTTATTTAAATAAAAATGATTAATTTTGTTAATTTTGACAAAACATTAAGGACTTTTATGTCAAAATAAAATATGAATGACTAGTTTTGCGATTTTTTCAAACATTAGGGACTGTTAGTGCTAATTCTTTGATATGAAAGTCAACAAAGTGACATATTGAGTAACAAAATGAAACTTGAGTGGCACTTTGTATAATGATTAAACTTTAGTGGCATGTTTGAAGTTTAACTGAAACTTAAGTGACATGTTGTGTAATTAACCTTATAGGGTTTGAATTGATTATGGTTCACGTTATAAATATGAATTTTAATTATAGCATCATCTTTTAATGCTTCATCTGTTCTAATTATATAGGTTGTCTTTCCTTTTTCTCTTATCCCAAATATATAGACTTGTTTCTTTATTGAAAAGTATTTATTTTGTTTACTTATATACCCATATTCATTACTTCCAATAATAATAGTTTTGATACTTAAATAAGGGTAAATTGAAAATTTTCTTTACAAACATTACTTTTTCAATAATATTAATTAAATATGTTTTCTTAATCTGTGTGAAAAACCAAACCAGCCCATATAATTGGAACGGTGGGAGTATGATTGTTGAATGCTCACTGCAAAACTGTCAATTTCTTCAAAATTGTTGTTCTTTCGTTGGCTCATTATTGAATGATTATTACATTGTCATCTTATTGTTGAATGGGCGTGGGCGTGGTTCCATATGGTTCTGGTTTCTAGGGAAACTGAACTAAACCAAGAACCGGTTCTTTTTGTAAGAGAAGAACCGGAACCGAACCATTCTATTATTTTGGTTCTGGTTCCGATTTCCTAAACTAAAATTTTCAAACTTAAGCAATGAAGCGATAGTAGATTCCGGTTAGTAAAGTCGTAAGACGGTAAGGTCATCGACCTTGATTAATATGCGAATACAACATTCCTATTTGTCCTTGACATCAAAATATTCACTTACTTTCAGACTGAAACATATCTCCTCATCCACGTGTATGTGCTCCTCTTAAATATTCTTCAATTCCTGCTCGTAGTTCTCCACCTTTTTAGGGAAAATCACACAAGTCCAACAAATCCTTGAAAACAAGGTAACAACTGATTGTAAGATGGAGTGTGAAGATTTATTGTTTGTTGATTCTTGAAGAACTGACGCTGAAGGCTTGAAGTTGAACGACATAACCAATGAAAGAAAAATGATTTTTGATCTATGATTTTTTGTTTATTACTTGTTTTGCTTATAGTTATTGTAATATTAAATAAGTCAACAGATGTTGGGTAATTGATAATGACTAGTGGACCGAATAGCATGCATTAAGATTAAAAATTGATGATTTTTTTTAAAAATAAAATAAATTTAAATTTTTTAAAAATAAAAATAAAAAAATCGTGTTTTGTACTATGGATTATGGTTTTGAACCAAGAACCAAATCAAAACCGGAACTGAATGGTTCTTGATTTTTAGAATCAGAACAATTTAAAAATTTGAAAGAACCGAACTGAACTGAACCGAGACCAAACCGGAACCGAATCGCTAGTTCCGGTTCTTTTGCCCAGCCCTAGTTGAATGTTGTTGTCGTGTTAGCTTTTTGTTGAATTTTTGAATTGTTGTTGTAATGTTGAATTGTTGAAGTATCGTCGACATGTTTGTTTGTAGAAAAAATACATCACATGGCATATCTGATATCTATAATCGATAACATATCGATTTATCACTGTTTCAACCCCATGATATTTTGAGTTCGACCCTAATAGGCAATAGCGTCAATATTCTAGTATAGGGCTGGTATTTTAAAACTAATTAGATGTGAACATTCCTAGATCAATGCGTTGTGAAAAGAAGGGAAACGAAAAAGATTCATCCCTTATTTGATAAACCAACATTCTCATAAAAAATACTACTTTTTCTACAGTAATCAATCTCAACCATCCAAAAAGGTCAAGCACACAAAATTTTACTTTCCAAACAACTTTTTAACCAAACAATTTCTCAAACCATTTTTTTTCTTCCAAAAATCAATTAGAAAATCTCTTTAAAATTTCAGCGGATGATATTTTACACGAAATAGAAGTTGACAAGAGTCGATCAATTAAATTTCTTGTGTGGAAGGTAAGGTATCCATTTTCAAATTAAATTCACATTGAATTTTATCCATCATTTTTAAATTGAAACATTATATTTCTTGCTTTTTATGAAGGCCTCAAATATAGTCACCAGTTTGATAATTGTCTAATATGAGTAATTCTAGATAGACATTCTTTGAGAACATTTTTAAGTGAAATTTTGATATGTCAGACATCCATTGGGTGGTGAAAATAACTACCCACTATGAATGTGAGAGATGTCACAATATTACTTAAAAATGTTTCACTGAAATTTTTGTACTAATATTGACACCTCATGCACTCAAGACCAAAATTGATAGCAAAAAGATTATATTCAAATGAGTATTTATAAATATGTCCACCTGACACTTGGCGGGTGGGCATTGGGTGTCAAGCGGCCCGCCCGACACACCCCAATAGCCAATAGGGGACATGCCGTTTTGAATATTAGTAGAAACATTCTATAGCCTTTTTTTTAATATGCTAGTATTTTACTCGTACGATGCATGAAAGTTGTTATTTAACAATATCGATTTCAATAAGTATTTGTAAAATTGTAATACTCATACAAATATACAGGCCAAATGGCTCGTAACCAGAGTCCGTATACAGCTCGACGATCCAACAGGCTGGCACAGGATTTTTTGGAGCTCGAGTCACGAGCTAGTTGACTTGATTGCCACCACTAGATTCATTACTGTTTCAATCCCAAACTAAATTTTGAATTCGACCCTAATAGCATCAATATTCTAGCATATACATAGTTCGCTATGTTAGAATATATTATACCATATATTTTATATATTCTCTATATTTTATTTATAGCATAGCGAATATTCTGTAATCTGTATATATGGTAGCTAGTCTCATTCTCCTCTTATAAAAGGACGGACCCTTGTAAAGTTTCACACAGTTGAATAAACAAGTCTATTATTCTCTCTAGTTCTTTAGTCGTAACATGGTATCAAAGTCTCGACACTTGTGTATTCCCTGTGAAAAATCAATTTGGAGTTCAAAATTCTGAAGAAAATTTGGAATCATTGAAAATCTGTGAAAATCAAGATCTGTCCGAGCCTTTTTGAAGGACTTCCCGACGTGCAAAGTCAAATTTGAGACCACCAGTCAACTTCTGACAACGAGGCGATCAACCGGAGCCTGCGCGTGGGTGAGAGTGGGAGACGTCATTGATTCTATTGACGGCGCGTGTGGGGTCATTCTGGGGAGATCTTCAGGAGATTTTTGACCTTCCAATGTGATTATTTTGAATTTTGGAGGTCTGGGCAGTATTTTGTAATTCAGGGAAGATTCATCGTGCTTTTGTTTGTTACTTTGTTCTTTGTTGTTATTTTTTTCCCGTTCACCCGTGGCTTCTACTGATGATATCAATATCACTCGTCCCATTGATATTGTTTTGGATGACACCAACTACAATATCTGGTCTCAGCAGATGTCGGTCTTCCTTATTGATCGTCGTTTGTGGAATTTTGTGACCGGGAAGAAAACTAAACTAAAGAAAGAGGAAAGCGAATCTCAGTCAGAGTTTGATGAACGTCTTGAGGTATGGGAGGTCACTCACTGTAAAATCTTGTCGTGGTTGATTAATACATCTTGTCCTTCAATTCAGAGTCTTCTTCTGAAGTTTCGAAATGCCAAACTTGCTTGGGATTTTTTGGCAAATCGATACAATTGCTCTAGAGATGCTACCCTACAGTTCCAGTTGGAGTCCAAGTTGTATCAGATGCATCAAGAGCCTGGTCAATCTATTGCTGATTTTCACTCTCAGGTCAGCAGTCTCTGGGATCAGTTGTCTCAGACTGATCCATCTTTCCCAGATGATGATTCTGCCAAACTCTTCTCTGATTATCGAGATCTTAGATAGTTCATTCATTTCATGATGCATATTCAAGATGAGTTTGAAAACACCAGAGCCTCGTTACTTCATCGCTCCCCAGTGCCAACTCTCAACGTTGCCCTTACTGAGCTCATATATGAGGAGACATGGCAACAAACTCGTCGAACTCAGTCTACTGATCTGGTTATGTCCGTCACACCTAGTATTGCTCCTCCAGTAGCAGCTGTCTCTTCTTTGAGGCCACATCGATTTGTTGGTAAATGTCATTATTGTAAGGAAGAAGGTCATCGAATTTTCGATTGTCTCAAGAAAAAGGCTAAAAATGCGAGAGATGCTCAAAAGGCAAAGGCCTCTACCCCCAAGTGTGTTGTGGTGTCAACTAGTTCACCAGTTTCTGAATATTCTCATGTACCCACTACATCTCTTACTGCAGCTGACCTTGAGGCCCTGGTTCACCAAGTTTTGTCCCGTACATCCACTGCCTTGACCATCCCTTCAGGTATATCTTCCTCTTGGTTTATTGACTTAGCTGATTACAACCATATGACTCCTGACTCCTCTTTATTTTCTGAGAAGAAATCTATAAGTAATGTCTCACCCATTTACACTGCTGATGGTTCCCATATGCCTATTAGTCATGTTGGTTCCATCTCTGCTTCCACTCATTCTATTCCCGATACATTTCTTGTGCCAAAATTATCACTTGTTCAACTTGGACTTATCTTAACATTTTCTAATAAAGGGTGTGGTGTGCAGGATCAAAAGACGGGTTGGATGGTTGGGACAGAGCGTAAAATTGGTTGTCTATTTGAACTTTCATTCTTGCAAATCCCAGGTTCACGTTCTATCCCACATTTTGCAGCTGCTGTCTCTTCCAGTCTTTGGCATTCTCGCCTTGGTCATACATCTATGTCCCATGTTAAGTCATTAGTATCTAATGGTCATCTAGGCAATGTTAGTTTTGATACTTTTGATTGTGTTTCCTGTCAATTGGGAAAACAAAAATCTTTATCTTTCAATAATAGTTATTCTTTATCTTCTGCACCTTTTGATCTTATTCACTCTGATATATGGGGACCTGCACCTACTCCTACCAAAGGGGGGTCTCGTTATTTTGTTATATTTATCGATTATTATTCTTGCTATACTTGGATCAATCTTCTACGTCATAGATCTGAGTTACTCATAGTTTTTCTTGAATTTAAACAGATGATTAAAACTCAATTTGATTGCACTATCAAAGTCTTTCACTCCGACAATGCTATGGAATATACATCCATTTCCTTTCTTGACACTCTTAAAGAGGACGGTATTCTTTCCCATCGTTCATGTCCATATACCTCCCAGCAGAACGCAAACATCTTCATGTGCTTGATACTGTACGATTTCTGCTACTCTCAACCTCACTCTCTGACTCTTTTTAGGGAGAAGCTGCTCTCACGGCTGTATACATGATCAATCAAGTCCCCTCCCCGACCATATCTAATCGGTCTCCTTATGAGCTCCTTTATGAAAAGGTACCAAATTATTCTCTGTTAAAAGTTTTTGGTTATGCCTGCTTTGTCCTATTTCCACCTCACGAGCGTACCAAACTTGAACCATGTTCTTGTCTCTGTTGTTTCCTTGGTTATGGAATTGAACACATAGGTTATCGATGTTATGACCTTTTCGCTAAAAGACTTCGCATCTCTCGTCATGTTCAGTTTTGGGAATACAAACCCTTCACCACTTTACACTCTTTTCCATCACAATCCCAATCACCGTTACTATCTTTTCTGATCCCAATATAGAATTTCCTTTAGTGTCTGATGCAGGTGTTGAAAGCTCATCCAGTGACTAGTCATCGCTCGTTCTTCCCAAGTCACCTATCACTAGCCTTACTTCTTTTCGTTGTTTACTTGTTGTCGCAGCTGCTCGACACTGGCAACTATTTCAAATGGATGTTAAGAATGCATTTCTTAATGGTGATCTAGATGAAGAAGTCTATCTCAAACCTCCTCCAGGATTTGAGCATCCGCCTCAGAAGGTTTGTCGCCTTCGTAAGGCACTTTATGGTCTCAAGTAGTCTCCCCACTCTTGGTTTTTCAAGTTCAGTTCTGTGTTGGCTCAGCAAAGCTTTATTCCTAGTGCATATGATTCCGCTCTATTTATTCGACGGTCTGAATTTGGTATTGTCCTCCTTCTACTTTATGTTGATGATATGGTTATCACGGGTGATAATCTTCATGGAATCCAAGCACTTCGGGTGTTTTTTAGTCACCAGTTCGAAATGAAGGATTTGGGTTTGCTCAGTTATTTCTTGAGCCTAGAGGTCTCAACTTGCTCAGATGGTTATTATGTTTCACATGCTAAGTATGCGTTTGAGCTGTTATCGCGTACTAAACGGACAAATAATAAGCTCGTAGATAGTCCTTTAGAAACAAATGTCAAGCTTCTTCCGGGCGACGGAACACTCTTGGCTGATGCCACTTTTTATCGGCAGTTGGTTGGTAGTCTCATTTACCGATGGTGACTAGTCCTGATATCTCTTATGCAGTTGCCTTGGTTAGTCAGTTTATGCATTCTCCTCGTTCAACTCATTATGCTGCTGTTCTTCGGATCTTTCGATATGTAAAGGGGATTTTATTTCATGGGATTCACTTTTCTGCCGACTCTCCATTGATTCTCCAGGCAAATTCCAACGCTGATTGGGCAGGAGATTCTACCAATTGTCGCTCTACTATTGGCTATTGTTTCTTTCTGGGAACATCTCTTATCTCTTGGAGAAGTAAGAAACAGTCAGTTGTCTCTCGCTCTAATACAGAATATGAATACCGAGCCCTGGCTGACACCACCTCTGAATTGTTATGGATTCGATGGTTACTCAAAGATATGGGCGTTTCCTTTACTGACAGCTCTTCTCTCCATTGTGACAATACTAGTGCTATATAGATTGCCCATAATGATGTCTTTCATGAACTCACGAAGTACATTGAGATAGATTGTCATTTCATTCGTCATCATCTCAAGCAAGGAACTTTTCAGTTACGTCATGTTTCTTTTGATGATTAGCTTGCTGACATGTTTACCAAGGCACATCCCCCTGGACGGTATCGTGATTTGGTTTGCAAACAAAAGCTGGCATCTTCGTTCCCATCTTTAGTTTGAAAGGGGGGGTGTTAAAATATATTATACCATAATTTTTATATATTATGTATATTATATTTATAGTATAGCGAATATTTTGTAATCTGTATATATGGTAGTTAACCCCGTTCTCCTCTTATAAAAGGGACGAACTCTTGTAAAGTTTCACACAGTTAAATATAAAAGTTTATTATTCTCTCGGTTCTTTATTCGCTATTCTTTTAAATTTTCAGCAGATATCTACGAAGTAGAAGTTGATAATTTGCTAGAATCTAACCAAAATGATTTTTCTTGCACGGAAGATGGGGCATCCAATTTCAAAATGCAACATTGTTTATCCATCATTTTCTGAATGAAACATTGAATTTTTATAGAATCCATTTATATTTCTTGCAACAAGGCCTCAAATTTAATCCCAACTTGATAGTTTTCTGGTGCAAGTTAAGTTGAACAGATCCAATACTACATTAATTCAGTAAATTAAGGTCAAGTGGCAAGCTTAATTAAGCTAGATTATTAAGTTTGATTAAAATAAGCCTAAAGTTTTATTAACTGCATGCATAGCAAATGTTTTGAACATTGTACCCTACTTTTCTATTAATTCCTTTATCAATTAAATTAAGAAATGTTGTGCACTACGTCCTTGTTGCATATGGAATAAAATCAAATTTTCAATAAATTTTAATAAAAGTCGTGGATACTTCTACAATGTTTCACACACAGACGAATTTGATTATTGAGCCTACTTTCTTTTCAATGTAACAAGTCTATTTTATGTCTCTGTTTGATAATAGTTTTTTGTTTATAAACAAAGAATATGATATTTTCGAGATAAAATGTGTTTTTTTAAATATGATTTGGAGAAATGTGTGTGATTAAAAGTGATTTAGGGAATGCATTATTTAAAAATTTGTTTTTAATAAGTTTACCAAACGGAAGCTATAGTCAAACATCCTTATAGTGTAATATATAGAAATATAATCAACTACCGTGTTGAACATAGTTTTGAATTATTGCGTACGATTTGTAAACGGTATTATAAAGTTACAATTCGATTTCGTCCTTCACTTCACATATTTAATTCGAGGTGTTAATTTATGCTTCCATGATCATATAAAATGTTATAAATTGTATACCTGATGGGTTGAGTATCGAAATACACCGTTTGGGACGTGATTGCTTCTGTTTGGTAACTAGGTTATAAATTGGTTTATAATCGATACTTTTCAAACTACTTTTTAAACACTTATATTTTCTCTCTCTATTTTTCAACAACACATTTTACTTCGAAAACACAAATAAATCGATTATAATAACCTCATGTTTATCCGAATAGAGGCTTTGTTGAACACTATCTTGATAACGTTATCTTGTTTTAAATGGAGAACATGGAAATATAATAATGTGCTCCGTACACATTAAATGGGCCAGTGTAAATAACTTATTTTTGACCGCTAGGAATAGACTCTACTTGTGGGTTATTGAAAGAGTTATGGGTAATGTGCTTTTAATTGCTTGCTAAGTTCTTTTTGAGGTGACAATGAATGAGATCTTAATTGTAATATCGATTGTGTTAATTTGAAATTTTGGGCAAATCGATTTCAATAAAAACATTGATTCCACAATGTAATAGTTAAATAGTTGTATCTTTAAATATTCATATATTTTTTTATGTCTTTGAAATTTTTGTACATGGATGCTTTCGATAAAATTATTTTTACATTTTTGTTTCTCAACTTTATTTTATAATTTTATTCTATAATTGTAATTTATCCAATATTAGCAAAAAGATTTACATTATTTTATTACTAATAAGTTCTATAAAATTATTTTTACATTTTTGTTTCTCAACTTTATTTTATAATTTTATTCTATAATTGTAATTTATGCAATGTAAGCAAAAAGATTTACATTATTTTATTACTAATAAGTGCATTTTGTGCACTTTAGGCTCTAAAACTAAGAAATTGATTTATTGTTTTATAGTTTTTCCACTTAATTCTTAATTTGTGGGAAATTATAGTTTTTCGATTTGTACACTTACAGTAAGATAATCATGCAAGAAGTTTTTGGTATAATTGTCTAGAATTTATTTTATCTTTTTTAAGTTACCTAACACTAATTCGAACTTTATTTGTTTTATTTTATTTCATTTACTTTCATTATTTTTACTATTTCTTCTCTGATTTTTGTATGCAAAATTCGAGAAAATGGTGACCTAATAAAAGCTGATCCAGAATTTGAATGCGCACATTCCATCGTCGACAAAAAAAAAAAAAACAGCAACATATGACCAATTCGTATAATAACCCAGTAACAAAAGTCAATGACCCAACTGATGATGATGCAAAGAACATGCTTGTAGTTGTAGGTGAGTTCACGACACCGCAAATCATTCAAAGCTAGTTCATAGATGCAATTAAGCAAATCTCAAGTTACGAAAAATTCTTGAAAGACATGATATTAAGAAAGAGGAAGCTTGAGAAATATGAAACAATATCTTTGACGAAGGAGTGTATTGCTATATTGCAAAACAAGCTGCTAGCCAAAACAAAATTCGAGGGAGTTTTTCTATCTCTTACACTATTGATAAATTTAATTGTAATAAGGTTTTGTTTGATCTGGGAACTAGTATCAATTTAATACATCTTTCTGTCTACAGAAAGTTAGGATTGGAGAACTCAAACTCACTACTCTCACATTGCAGTTGACAGATCGATCGATAAGACATCCAACATCCATATGGAATTATTGAACATGTTCTAGTGAAAGTGGACACGTTTTATTTCCGACTAACTTTGTTATTTTAGACATAGAAGAGGATAGCAAGATGTCACTCATACTTGATCTACCTTTTCTTGCCACATGATGGACTTCGATTAATGTAGAGAATGGAGATGTTAGTTTAAGGGTGCATGACGAATATGTAACTTTCAGCATTAACCAACGGTCATATCAATATTCTTAATCTGAAAGGATATTGAATTTACCGATTAACCAGGCTGGTCTGGTTTGGGTCATTGAACAAAGACTCAACAAGTGGTGTTCTATTAGAACTATTTAATGTTAACTAACGAAAACTATTTAAAATCTAAGATAAAAAAATTACATAGCCTCTGTTGAGAGTTGTGTTCATGGTTTTCCTTACATTTTGCTTCATGTTTTTTATACTTTGATACTCTCCACTTGCGTGATTCTCGTTCCATAACCGTCAATAGCTTCTTCAAGTAACTTCTTACAATAATACTCTTAACTGCCACGTTTTAAGTAGCTGTCAATGTTCTAATAATCATCAATAATGGCTCCATTACCATTATTTTAGATCGTGGGTTGAGTGAAAAAACTGTCTCTTCAACCATGCATCGCCCAGTGTTCCAATCGTTCAGATGTTGCTTCACTCGCTCAATCATCCAAGTCTCCACGAGTAAGTCCTTTGACCATCGTCCTGAATATTTTTATTTTGAACTCCTCATTTTTTAGCCTTTGTATTGAACTTTGCTTTTACATAGGGTATTTTATGTATCAAAGGTGATAATTGCAAAAGAGTAGTAATATGAATAAAGTTAAAGGAACCTAAAATTGGGATCAAATTGATGATCGAACGGCTGTAGACCATGGATTTCGAGATGGATGTGATGGGTGATTCGTTCATATAGGTACCAAGTGTGCAGGTATGCAACTTTCAATCAAAAAAATATGTTCCTGTAGCACGGTTGGTAGTAATATAGTGGCCATGGTTGATGGTTCTCTCCTGCAGTTATATTTAATTACCAAGAAAGTAGTTAAGAATATTATGGTGTTTGATGTGTTTATGGTTGTACAGATGAGTTAATGCTTTTTATTACAACCTCACAAATTACCTTTCGTCACTGTCATAGTGGCATACCTTTCTTCCTCTTTCCACCACCGACAGAAAACAATTGCACATAAAGTAGGGTTCTAAAAACCTTTGTTTTCACACACACTCTCTCTATATATTTATATAGACCTTGCAAATTGCTTATTTTATATGAAGAAAATTAGATAAAGAAATGGTACGATCAAAAAAGTTCAGAGGTGTCAGGCAAAGGCAGTGGGGTTCTTGGGTTTCAGAAATTCGCCACCCTTTACTGTAAGTTCACCAACCATGCACACTTGACACTACTCACCCTTTAAATTCGCTTATGTGTGTCAGTGTGAGTTCATTCATATGCTCTCTTTTTTTTTTTTTTTTTTGCCATTTGCACTTAATGGAGTAAGTTCTGCGCCATAATTCCATGTTTAGCAGCAAAATTTGTTTTGCACATCGACCAGGTACTTTGAGCCCATTTTTATGGATAATTTTCTGTACAAAAAATGATTTTGTTGGAAAATGTGATTAAATTTAGGGAAGAATTTAAAATTTATATACAAAATTATTTTATTGAAAATGTATTTTAAAGAATGGGGCTCCAACTTAGGCTTAGCCCCTCTCTAACTCACGCACTCAAGTAGTCGGAGAGAGGAAACACAAATTGTACAAGGACATCAATGATCAACCTTTTATAAAAGATCAGCCTATTAAGCATAAATTTTACAGAGAAATGCTTTTTGTTAAAATTGGTAAATTAACCCTCACGTGGAGGGGCCCTAGTCTACGCACAGTTTTCCCCTCCATGTGAGGGTTAGTACACTCATTTGTCCATACTTATTAGTACAAATAGTTTAATTTATTTTTACAAATGACATTTTCTTTTATAACACGAAATTTAAGTCAATTGTTACATCATGTGTATGTATACAAATTGGTAACGTACATGCAGAACAATCGATCTTTTAATATATATATAGTGTGTGTGTTTGATATTGTTTAAAAAGAGTTTTTTTGAAAATGAATAGTAATTTTTAAGAAAATAGATGGTTGAGATTTGATTGAAAAAAGATTTGATTGAAAAGTCAAATATTGTGGACTTGACTTTTAATGAATAATTGAAATTGAGCATTGTAGAAAAAATAGAAAATTTTAATGAGATTCAAACAAGGGCATAATATATAACAAGTTTTAAACATTTGATCATTGTTGTTGTTATAAAACTATCAAAATCTAAACAAGAATTAGAGATGAAGAGATGGAGAGAATAAAGAGGAGAATTCTCATTCCATTAGGTGTGTGAAATACAACAATGAATGCCTCTATTTATAGGAAGATAAAGTCATTCACAATAATTCTTTACAATATTAATTAGGTGGGAGTTAGGTAAGAAATTAGGTAGAGATCTACAAAGGAATTTCTTAATAATTTCTAATAATTTATAACACTCCCCCTTGAATGACTTATTGCTCAATTGTCTTCCTCGTTAAAACCTTGCTAAGAAAACCCAGTGGGATAAAACTTGAGCAAAGGAAAAAAGAGTACAGCTGCTCCCCCTGATGTTGGCCATCATTAATCATTGAGTCTAATATCCAAAATGACATCAATGATAAGTAGTACAAATCATGTACTGAAATCTGAAGTGCTTCGCTGCTTCAGTGTTTTAGTGCTTTAGTGCTGCCTCGTTAAAACCTTGTCAGTAAAACCCAATGGGACAAAATCTGAACGAAGGAAAAAGAGTACAGCCGCTGCCTCGTTAAAACCTTGTCAGGAAAACCCTGTGGGACAAAACCTGGACGAAGGAAAAAGAGTACAGCATGACAGCATGATTCTCCCCCTGAAGTGTGCAATCAAGTATTCATGAACCTTTTGAATAATGATATCATCTTTCTTCTGGAATATATATGAAAATCTTCCTGTGTGTAGCCGATATCATAACATTCTTCATAAGATGTGTATGATTTTCTTCATTTGTTGATATCATTCCAGTATAACAATGTGTTGCTGAATTATAGCTTGTTGATAGCTATGATGATGCCTCAAAAACCTTGTTAGGAAAACCCTGTGGGACAAAACCTCAGCGAAGGGAAAAAGAGTGCATTATTCTCATTAATTTTCATCAATACGCCTCAACTGTTGCCTCATTAAAAACCTTGCTAGGAAAACCCTGTGGGACAAAACCTCAGCTAAGGGAAAAAGAGTGCAACGCGTATTTATTCCTTTTCATGGAATATCACAAGTATATTGATGCAATCACGAATCTTTTCATCGTATAATTTATGATGAGCTTTATATAAATCGTTCATAGCTCATGATGTCATAACATGCTATATTAAGCAATGTTGTACTAATTTATTGATTGCATCTTTCACTTCTGGTGAATAATCAAATTTAGAATTCACTTCTGGTGAATAATTAAACATATTCATTTTCATATTCACTTCTGGTGAATAATTAAATCTAGAACTCACTTCGGGTGAATAATTAAACATATTCATTTTCATATTCACTTCTGGTGAATAATTAAATCTAGAATTCACTTCTGGTGAATAATTAAACATATTCATTTTCCGAATTCACTTCTGGTGAATATTCATTTTCCGGATTCACTTCTGGTGAATATTCATTTTCCGGATTCATTTCTGGTGAATATTCATTTTCCGAATTCACTTCTGGTGAATATTCATTTTCCGGATTCATTTCTGATGGATAATATAATTTTGCATATTGAAAATCAATTGCATGCCCAAATATTCAAATATAATAATAGTACACTCCAATTTCACTTTCAACATATTATATCATGAAGTCATTTGTATCATTCTATAGTGATACTAATCTGGGCATATTGAATCTTTCAATGATTTATACATGTATGTTCTTGCACTTTATAAACTGCAATTTCTAATTTGCAGGAGCATAATCAATCATTGAAATAGATATCAATTTTGACATATAATCTACAATCATTTTACTTGAAATCCCAACGTACCGCGATCAACTGGTACATCAAAGAATACTCTCAAAGTACCGAGATGAGAATCATACATTTTGATCTCACTCATTGGTATATCAAAGAGCTCAAGCTAGTGATTTAGACTATAGTCTATCCACCATATGTCATGTTACACATTTAAGCATTTAGACTTCAGGTCGCAATTTGGACTTCAGGTCCTTGAACAATAATCCCTACATTTGGTTTATATACTTGGCCAAAGTATTATAATTTCATCAACCTCATTTTTATAAGAGGGTATGCAGTCGACTTATTTATCGATTCCATTTTAATATAACATAGAGAGATCTCTATATATGTTCTATCATCAGGTACCTGAGTCTCTTACATTTAACTATGTCCCTTTTACTATCTATGAGTATTTAACCTCAAAGGGATCATTTCAATCATTCAAGAGATATTTATTTTTGGAATCGATAGTCATTATGCTTCAGGCATAATTACGCTTCAGGCGTGTTTTCCCCAAATATTATATTATATCAATTGGCTAAAATGCCGCACATGTCGTCCCTTTTAGGGATGTAATTTCAACCATATATCTCGCTTTGGTAGATTGTATACATACCACACTTTTACAAATCATAAAGCTTCTCGAGCTAATCCCGTTTATTATAGAACTTCTGGTTCAATACGGTTTTATTTCATTTTGATGTATGAATATTTGATTCAATACAATATTGCTAAACTTCTGGTTCTGGTTCATACTATATACATATTTCACTTGTACGTATGAACTTCTAGTTCAGTAAGATATTTCACTTGTACGTATGAACTTCTGGTTCGGCAAGATATTTTACTTGTACGTATGAACTTCTGGTTCAATACAGTATTCATTTCATCAGTACATATTTATGTACAGTTCAAATCAGTATGCCTTTATTATTTTTATACCGAAAAATCAGGTACAATATCCAAGGAAATATCTCATGATCTCAATCTTGTCGCCAAATCTTCTCTTATATCGAAAAAGGTAATGACGCATTATCTCACCTTTTTAATAATTTATTCCATTATTTCTTGATGGAATCTATATTACTGACACGCGGAGCCACCGCTCTTTTACGCGTTAAATAATGCATTTAAATAGATGATTTGGGAAGAAGGCTAGATCCATCAAAAATGGATATCATACTTTCAAATATTCGCAAATATTATTCCAATCTTCCAGTAAATGATTTGAGAAAAATTTATCGAATTAGGCTCGAAAGATTGAGGTTGCTGATGGATCATGGTATCCCAGAAGATGTTCGCTGGTTGATCGAAGCAAAAGTTCGATTAGCTGGTGAATTGCCATTGACATTTCCTAAACACATGCCTGGTTTAGGAAAAAGTACTTTTGCAAAGAAACGAAGAGCAAAAAGGCTTAACGGTTGTTACAAATGTGCTCGTTGGACATGTGATACTCGTTGCAAATCAGTAGGATATTCTTCTGGAAATCGGGATGACAAAATCGATTTTATTAAGGGTGGACTGAGTAAGGAGTCATTGGATGATATCCGATTGACTCTTGAGACGCACCCAAGTGGGTATGTGCAACGTGAACTCCTTTCCTTATATGCTCAATTTAACAAGGATAAAAACCGTTATAGTCTCAAAAATATAGTAGCAAAAGATCCTGTTTGCCAGGCTGTTATAAACAATGATGTTTTGGCTGTTCAGCATTGATACAAGGTAAATCTTTTGATATATATGCACATATAAAATATTTTGCTGTTTCCTTTCACGAGTTTTGATAAAGGCTGTTTAAATATTAAATCACCGAAAGGTGAGTAGGGTGATTTTGTCAAAAGTAAATCTTCACTTTTTCAAAAGACGAGCGGAAATAGTGAAGTTTTTCGGTTTTAAATAGCCAAACATTTTTCATAGTTCATTCATCCCAAAATAACATTTTCTCGTAAGTTTTTCCTTCTTTACTTTCAAAAATGGAAGGATCAAAACTTCGACAGATCAAAACTATCTGTGTATTTTGTGGATCAAAAGTGGGAAAAGGTTTTGGGTATCTAGAAGCAGCCGTGGATTTAGGAAAGAAATTGGGAGAGAAAGGTATCACTCTCGTGTATGGAGGAGGTAGCAGTGGATTGATGGGTTGTGTTTCACAATCCGCTCTAGTAGAGAAAGCAAGAGTGATAGGTGTTATACCTACTCCTTTAGCTGATATCGCAGGCAAAACACGAGGGCATGAAGTACAAACCTTATCTATCCATGAACGCATAACTTGCATGTTATATGGTTCTGATGCCTTCATAGCTCTACCTGGAGGTTTTGGTACTTTAGAAGAAATCTTTAATATTACCTCATGGGCTCAACTAGATCTCCATACTAAGCCTATTGGGCTTTTAAATGTAAACAATTTCTTTGATGGTTTACTAACATTTCTTGATTATGCTGTGGAACAGGGATTCATCTCTCCATTTTCTAGGAGAATCCTTATTTCTGCTCCTACTATCGAGGAACTGCTGGATAAGTTGCAATCATATATTTCAATACAAGATCCAGCAGGAGTTAAGATAGATTGGTCGCAAGGAAGGGGAATCAAGCGAAAATGGAGTCCGGTTAATGTAAATTTATCTTTGTGAACTCTAGAATAGGTGGTGGTAGAGTACGGAGTATTCTCACTCTTGAGACACACCATAAATTTCTAGGATTTTATCAATGTTTTAATCTTGTGTACCTCAAAGATTTAAGGTGGTAGAGTATGGAGTATTTCTTACTCTTGAAACACACATTTTTCTTTATTTCCTCAAAAGGTCAGAGGTGGTAGGATACGGCTACTCCCGAAACACATCTCTAATTTTGAGGATCATAAATGTTTTTCCCTTTTGCATTTTGCATGTATGTCTCGTTTATGCTTCTTCGGGAGCAATAATAATATCATTTCAGTATGTTTAGATAATAATTTTTACTTCTTCTGGAGTAAATATGTACTTCTTCTGGAATATATAAGTGCTCGTGCAAGAACTTTTCCAGACACTTATCATCTAATATTCATCTCATAATACTGATGAGATTATTTTCACATTAGCTATGTCCGTGCTATCATGTGATATTATCTTATCATACATCAACATTCTCTTGTTGAATAATTTTCATCCACCCATTCAAATTCAGATATTGGTAACTTCTGGTACCATTGGATAAAATATTTTTATCAACATTTACCAACTTTTGGTAATGATAACTTCTGGTATCATTTGATAAAGTATCAAATAACTATATAATAATAATAATAATACTGGGGTTATACCACCACGTATATATGTTGACAACAATCCTCTAATATGTTAGAACTAACCAACAATTGAGGTGTTTATATGTATTCAATTGATAAACCGACCATATAGGCAGTGTCAAGATAATAAAATAATTAAACCGACCATATAGGCGATGTCAACATAATGAAATAATTAAACCAACCATATAGGCCGTGTCAACATAATGAAATAATTAAACCGACCATATAGGCGGTGTCAACATAATGAAATAATTAAACCGACCATATAGGCGGTGTCAACATAATGAAATAATTAAACCGACCATATAGGCGGTATTAACATAATGAAATAATTAAACCGACCATAGTAGAACCAACCATATAGGTGGTATAACCAACCAAGTAGGTGGCAGCATGATATAATTAAAACTGGTAAATCCAACCATGTAGGTGGTAGAACCAACCATGTAGGTGGCAACATATTTCAATTCAATTGATAGATCGATCATATGGGCAGTGACATGATATTAATCGTTAATTTATGATTATTATATTTTTTATGTATTACCAAGGTCAAAATGGTCCATATTTTAATATATTGCCCATATGGATAAATCGAAACCGTCAATAGATTTAAAATTTAATTTAGAACAAACTTACTTTTGGTCCGAAGTTCAAAATCTCGTCGGAAATGCTTCAAAAATAATATTTACGAAGCCGCCACGTTCAACCATCGGAAAATGTCCAAAACTGTACCAAACAGAAAAGTAAGATCATAGAAAAATTCAAAACGTCGACCTGAACAAACTGCCTTTTTGACACCGTCGCCAGAAACGCTCCACGCGCCCGCACGCGCCCGGTGTCGGAGGTTCGTCTTGCCACCGTGATTTCAGATCCGGTCTCCGATCGTTAATTGGATATACGGTTTTGCGTAGATCGACTTTGAAAGTTTCGAGTTTTTCAGATCTACAATATGTGGGTTGTTTTCTAAAGTCAAAAGTATTTGATTTGAGAGAGGAAAACATTGATTTGTAAAAATCAGGTTTCTGATACAGAGGCTCATCATTTAGATGCAACTGTAGAGCATACTCCCGTCGTATTACTCAATTGGCTAGAGACTCGTGCTGATAACGTGTTATAAAACTATCAAAATCTAAACAAGAATTAGAGATGAAGAGATGGAGAGAATAAAGAGGAGAATTCTCATTCCATTAGGTGTGTGAAATACAACAATGAATGCCTCTATTTATAGGAAGATAAAGTCATTCACAATAATTCTTTACAATATTAATTAGGTGGGAGTTAGGTAAGAAATTAGGTAGAGATCTACAAAGGAATTTCTTAATAATTTCTAATAATTTATAACAGTTGTATCAGTACTAACTCAATTACGCCACTTGATAATTTAAATGATACTCAACTAAATTTCTCGTGTGTATAGGGTTGTCGCGTTGAGTTTCTCGACTTTGTAACTTAGAATAGAATTAGATAATCACAGTAAATATTCTATTCCAAAGTCCAACTATGTTCTCTCTCTAGGAAGAGAAGGATCTGGCTGGGGACATTTGAGACAGCCGAGGCAGCAGCACGAGCATACGATGAAGCAGCCATCTTGATGAGTGGCCAAAATGCTAAAACAAACTTTCCATTAGTGAAGAACGATGACTGTACAACTGATCATGATGACACAAATTCAAGTAAAGAAACTCTTTTATCGACGCCAAAACTTTCAGAAATATTAAGTGCAAAGTTGAGAAAATCCTGCAAGGATCCATCTCCTTCACTCACTTGTTTAAGGCTCGACAATGATAGCTCCCATATCGGAGTATGGCAAACACGAGCCGGTAGACAATCCGGTTCACATTGGGTAATGAAAGTTGAGCTTGAGAAGACGAAGTCGACTCAAGTTAGAAATGATAGATTGCCGTCTGCGTCATCTGGATCGATATCATCACCCGACACGGACGAAAATATTGGAGATGGAAAGGATGAAGAGAATAAAAAAAAAAAAGGTGTAGCCCACACCCTGAGGGCCCGAACCGACCACGCCCAAGGCCATTGGTTCGGGAAGGTAAATCCAGGTTATGCCTCCAAGGAGCCAGGGTGGAAGGGCTTATGGTAAGCATGAGAAACGCTCAATAACTCCCGCTTGCCACAAGGCCAATTCCACCTTGCGGGGAATCGAACCAAGCACACAGCTGCGCTGAGCACTTACCACCCATCCCCTTTGCCACTTGGAGATGTGCCCTGGGGGCGGATGAAGAGAATAAAGTTGCATTGCAAATGGTTCAAGAACTACTCAACTTGAATACTCCCATTCCTTCACTTGGAAATGTACTCGATGGAGGAAAAACTCCTTGGCATATTTAGCGTGTGTTTGGTACCCATTTTTGGAAAAAAATCGTGATTGTGAATAGTATTTTTGAGAGAATGTATAATCAAAAAATGTTTGAAAAGTAAAAATTGATAAACTTAACTAAGATGAATGATTGAGATTGAGTGTTAAATAAATTTTATGAGAGCCAAAGAAAGGCTTATTCCTTAGGCAAGGAGTAGAGTCTCAAAGCTTGTTCGTTAAGTTTGACTATTGTCCCATGCTTTTGTTTGATTTTCATTAATTTTTTTTATTATTATTTTATATTACTTAATCTCAACCATCTATTAAGAGTGAAACCCACAATATTTGACATTTCAACCAAATTTTAACATTCCATTCTTCTAAAAATCGCTATTCATTTAAAAAAAACTCATTTTATTTAGATTCAAACACACTCTAGATAATGTTATAGAAGAAATTGTGATGAACTCCAATCAATTTCTTTTACGATTTGTTCGCGTAAAATTAGTGTTGATTTTTTAAGAAAAAGTTGTAGTGAGTCTCATGGAACATGGTTGAAAAATGTTTACCCCATGTTTGATAAATTTAAAACTTTTGAAAGTCAAAATTAACAATTAATCATAACCAATATTTCTTAGGTTTCACAACTTTTTAACCACATATCTCATCAATTTTTATCAAAATTTGCTAAAAATTTGATTTTAATCTCTATCAAACAAGGGCTTAATTTTGACCATATTAAATGAAATTATTAACTTTTTAAAAATACCAACATCCTTGTTTGAGACCCATTATTATTTGAATTAAGGAGAGAAAATAAAGAAGTATCCCTTCCTTTTCTATCTTTTATAAAACACACTACAAGAAAAGGGATTTTTGCAACACGTAAAAGACGTGATTGCATGTTGCTAAAATGATCATTTAAAAAAAGAAAAATCAATGAAAAGTTAAATTTTTTAAAGATTTAATTTAAATTATCTTAATGAAAATTAAAAAATAAAATAAAAAATTGACGGGGCTGATCGGGGGTCGATCTGCCCCAACCCGAACTCGATTCGCCTTGAAAATTGACGAATAGTGGGGTAGATTCAGATCGGGTAAAAATCTTGCAAGACGATTTGAATAAGCCCCGATCCACCTCGTTGCCATCACTAATCTCTACAGACCGAACCCTTCCCCCAAAAACAATTACTCACTCTCAAATAATGAACAAATCCAACACATTCCGTAAATTACGAATCATGTAGTAAAGCAAATATCATTAAAGTGTGCATAATAAAAATATATTAGTCTACTACTTTAGAAAAATACATGCACTGTAACATTAGGGACCGAAAAATATTAATGAGCAACATATAGATATCAAAGTTTGATTAATCAAAAATAATAGTATACTACTTGTCAAGAGATTTGTTAAAATAAAAAAATTCATTCAGAAAATAGTAAATTACAAATCATATAACAAAACAAATATTATTATTAAAGTGTGCATGATCAAAAAAAGTACTTGTATACTACTTCCGAAAATTATATGCACAGTGATTAGGGATAATAAAAAAGCTCGTCGGTTCGACAGTTCACACTATGCTCGTAAAAAGCTCGAGTTAAGCCCGGCTCATGGCTCGAATGATCGAGTCAAAACTCGAGTCAAGCCTCAAATTTGATTCATAGCCCGAGCCTAAGCTAGCCCGTGTAGCTCGTCGAGCCACATGAGCCCGCCCATGTTTGGCCAAAGTGGCCCGTTGCTACAGCTATGAGTGTTTCAACACGCATAGTTGCTACTTTGCGTGTTGAAACATGCAATCTTAAAAAAAAAAGAAAAAAATTGTTCAATTATTTTTTTCTTCCTCATTCACTAGTAGTTATTAGTTGATAGAACAACTCATTAAAATTTGAATTGAAATACATTTTTTTTATTTTTAGTTGTTTATAAATACCATGTTAATTATTATGTTTACAAAAAATTGTACATGAAATATTTTATTCGAGTACAATTTTAACTCAGTCTAAGTTGATTCTAGTCAACACCAAACCAAATAAAAAAAGAGGAGAGTTGTAACCTTTATTGAATATACAATTAGTATAAAATTTACAAAATCTACATTTAAATCTCGATTGCACTTAAAAGTTATTTTTGATATTTGTATTACATTTATTGCATTACGTTTATTATGTTTCAAATAAAACACACTTGTATTGTAATTTGTACTTGAAATGTATTTTTTTTTTTAAAAAAAAAGAAAAATCGAGACTGTCCGCTCAGGCTCTGCTCTGATCATAGAAGCCCGAGCCAAAAGCTCGAGTCGAGCTTAAAAAAATATAGTCGAATTTAGGCTCGGCTCGGGCCAAAAAAAGCTCGATCCTAAAAAGCTCGAGTCTTGATCTTCTCGCGACTTGACTTGTTGACATCTCTAACTGTGACATTAGTGATTGAAAATATTACTGAGCAAAATATAGAAAATTGCAGTTTGAGTACTCGAAGAATATTAGTATACGACCTTCGACTAATTGTAACTTTCATAATTATTAGTTTATTTGAAAAGTAACAACATCTCTAAAATTAACATTGCCATTATTAATTACCTTTCTCTCAACACATCTCTAAATTTAAGATTACTATAACTAATGAAATTAATTAATAAATCGATTCTCTCTTTGTAGTAATGACAATGGGACGGGTTCGAGTCGGTACCCATGACCCACCTCGCAGGTAATTTTTTTTCCAAACCCGCTACTCGCTCGAGAATTTCGGGGTGGGTCAACCCCGGGTGCCCCGTTTACCGCCCCATTTATTTTTTCCTTATTTTTTATTAATTTGTTTATTGGGGCGGGTTTGGGGCAGGGTGGCCAAACCCGCCCTCGCCAACCCGCGG
Source organism: Ligustrum vulgare (assembly GCA_963555705.1). NCBI lineage: Eukaryota > Viridiplantae > Streptophyta > Magnoliopsida > Lamiales > Oleaceae > Ligustrum > Ligustrum vulgare. The sequence goes on along the minus strand of OY743171.1, from coordinate 48,574,489 downwards.
GGCAGGTTTTTTCTCCCCATTCGAGGCGATACCCTCGAGTAGGATTTTTTTTGCCATCTCTATCTCTCTAGGTGTCTTGAACATGGAATTTAAGGGATTTTAAAATTTCATAACATTATACATATCTTCAATTTGAAATTTTAAAGAATCGTCAAGATTCAAGGTCCTCAATATATATTTTAATTAATTCCATAAAATTCTTGCGTCCTAAAAAATCTTTGAATTTCACCAAATTTCTAATATGAATGGAATTGAAAGATTCTGATGTAGTATTTGATATCATAAATATGAAGGAAATATCCTTCAACAAATTCGACCATGAACCCCTCGAATTTTCAATTCCATGACCCCTAAATATATTACCACCACAAATTCTACTAAATACACCACATTATATTATCACCACTAATAAAATATATTTTCTTTATAAATACACCACAATATATATATACAAATGCATCCTTATGTAATTATTAAATAAAAAATTATAAAGATTTGTACACCACAACCCCAAATTATTCATGAGTTCCCTTCTCCCTCAACTCACCCTACCAACCACCCAAATTAATTTTTACACTATAAATATGAAAGAAATTAAATTAAAATATTGTAAATACTATAGAAATAAAAAATATAAATTATCTACACTTTAAAAAAAATTAAAAAATATTTTAATATTATTACAAATTGACTTCATGCTGGAATTGAGGTCTTGTTGTGGCATATGAGAATAATTGCCTTGAAAAGTTTCATTATAATTCATGTAAAATGACAAGAGGAAAGAAATTAATGTCTTGGATCAACTTGACTTCTTTTTTCGTATGATTACCAAAAAATAAGTTTGAATTGCCCACTTTTTAACAAGCGCCCAGTATTTGAATGTTTTCATCGCCACAAATCTCACCCAAACCCAAAATTTTTTTAAAAAAAATAATGCTATATATACAAATCGAACAAAGATATTGGTGAATTAGAGAATGAAAAGTTGGAGAAATTATTTGTTGGTTTTGGATTATTAAATCTCAATTGAAAAACAAAAACAAAAAATAACAAGAACAACAAGAAGATTTTAAAAAATAAATATAAGAAGATTATTTTAAATGAAATGCTTGAAATTTTTTTTATCAAAACTAGACAATGTTGTATATTTTATTTTTTAATGACATAGTTCGATTTTTTTTTTTTTAATTTTTCGATGATTAAGAAAGAAATCATGTTAAGTTTTACTTTTGTCTCAAGTTCTCGTTCAACTTATGTAACAAAAATTAATAAATAAATTACCCGCCAAGAGGTACTAGAATTCATTAAATTTCATAACGATGACATGTTTAACAAATTTTATCAAAATTCATTGAAATCCACTAAAATCCGCAGTATCGAATTCCATTTGAATTTGATAGATTCTATGAAATTCTATAAAGATCTATAAAATTCATGACAATCTATGAATCTAAAAAATTTCACTAAACTTCATAATGAGGACACCTCTCTAAATAAGATAATTGAAATTGTGAAGTATTATAAAGGGAAAATTACATGGAGACTTGTATTTCAAAGATGCAATTCAAAAATCTCGTGAGGTAAATTTTTTTTCTAAATTTCAGGTGCTAATTTATTTAATTAATTAATTATACATAATTAAATTAATAAATAATAATTACAGTTGAAACTCCCAACCCTAACCCAAACAAACAAACCAACCTACTCACTCTCTCCCTCTACTGTTTGAAGTCGCGTTCTCTAAATCCCATCTTTCTCAAAATTCGGATCTGACTCCATCATTGGCAACCTGACCTGCGGCAGCAGCAATAGTCTACTTCCACCACGCGTGCGACGCCTGCTGTGCACCGGCAGCAGGAGTTGCTGCGCACTTCGCGCGATGTCGTGCATGCTATGTACGGTGCTGCATACGCCTACTGCCATCGCATGCGACAGCAGGACCTGCTGCACATCGCGCGCGGCGTCGCATATGCTGTGAACCGATGAAGTAGGAGTTGAAGTGTGCGAAACCTGCTGTGCACTGATTTTGTGCACCGCGACTCCTGCTGCCACCGAGTGCGCACCTCCAGTGGCCCTGGCTATTAGACTTGTAGTGTGGTTGGTGGATGTATTGATTATGGCGGAGGTGGCTCCATTTACACTGGTGGTTGTGGTTGGTAGTGGTGGTCACTTGCGGCGAAAATGGGGGAACGGTGGTAGTAGTGCAAACAGATTAGTATTAAAATGTGGAGGTCAGGGTTGGGGATTGGTGTGTGGGGGTGGACTGTGGAGTGGTGGGATAAGTTCAACAATGGTTATGGCCAATTATTAGGTAAATGCGATCAAAACATTGGCTAATGGTGAGGAGGTGATGGTTCAGTGGCAGCGACTGTAATGTTTGGGGTTCTATGACTTCTTAATACTGACGGCGGCGAGAGTGACGGGTAATATGAATCAGGTGCTTCTTCTGGCATCGGCATGGAGGGGTGGTGGCAGTGATTGGCAACATGGACGGGTGTTTCTTCTAGCATCAATGTTGAGGGTTTGGGGTGGGGGAGAAGAAAGGGGTGGGGGTGGGGTGGGAGGTAGGTTGGGGGTGTGTGGGGGATGGGGTGGGTTGTGGTGACGTATCATGATCGATAATTTTATAATTGTAACTAAAATATTAACTAAATGTGACTTCGTGTGACCAATAAATAAACAAATAATGTATGATCAATTATGAATGATTGTGACTAATTATTAGTCAGATGTGATAAAAAAAATATTGATTAATCGTGACTAAAAAATGAGTAAGTTGTAACCAAAAAATAAATAATATTAGACTAGTTATATATGATTGTAACCAATTATATTGGAGATTGTGACTGATTGTGACTTTATGTGACCACTGGATTAGAACGTTACGTGTCCAACAATTATGTCAAATATGATTGAGCTGTGACTTTGTGTTAGCGAACTATGAATTTATGTGATCGAACTGAGACTTTGTGTGACAGAACTGTGACCTTGTGTGTTCAAATCGTGACTTTGTGTGATCAAGTACGAGATGTGACCTATTATTAGGTAAATGTGACCAAAATATTTACTAGTTGTGACTTGTGAGAAATGGGGGATGTGTGACCAAGAAAACTGAGAATACGGAATGTGACCAAATATTAGGTAATTGTGACAAAAATATTAACTAATTGTGATTGAGGAAACAAGTAAATTATGACCAATAAATAAATAATATGTACCCATTTTATGATAATTTTGATCAATTATAGGTAAATGTGATCAAAATACTGACTAATTGTGAGTTTGTGCGACTTATGATAAGTGCGGAATGTGATCAAGAAAACAAGTAAGTTGCGATCAATTATTGATGATTTTGACCAATTATTAGGTAATTGTGAGCAATAAATAAATGATATGTGATCAATTATGAATGTTTGTGACCGACTGTGACTTGGTGTGACCATTGGACGAGGACATGATGTGACCTACAATTGTGTCAAATATAACTATGTATGACCGAACTGTGACTTTATGTGATCGAACTGTGACCTTGTGTGATCTAAACGTGACCTCGTTTAACCTAACTATGACCTCATGTGACCTAACTATGACCTCGTTTGACTAATTGTGACTTTGTTTGACCGAACTGTGACCTTGTATGACCAACTATGACTTTGAAAGGGTGGGGTTTTACAACTAAATTTGTAATTGTAACTCTGTGTGACCTAACTGTGATCTCGTGTGACCTTGCGTGATCAACTGTGATTTTGGGGGTGGGATGGGCTGGAGATTGGGTGGGGGCTGGAAAAAATAGAAGAAATCTTTTTTTGGGTTGGGGTGGAGTCGGGGTGGGTGGGATAGAGGTCGGGGTATGGGGTCGAGGTCGGGTTGGGGGTTGGAAAAAGTAGAAGAAAAAATTTATTTTTTGGATGGGTGGGGTGGGGTGGGGTGGTAGGTTAGGGTAGGCTTGGGGTGGGGTGGGGGTGGTTGGGGTGAAGTGTGTAAAAATAGAAAAAAAAATCATTTTTGGATGAGGCCAACTGCCGAGGTGGAATAGCACGCGAACTTCTTTGTCCGAACTGATTTATGTCTAGCCGATGTGCTTTATGCTTAGCCGAGGTACTTTACGGTGACATCCCAGATGAGTGATGGGACAAGGGATGGAGTCAGAGATGTGACATCGCATTTACCAAAAAGTGACAGGCGCCCATCCCCTACCAAACGTAGTAATGATTACTGTCAAAAAGCAAGATTTTCCTCCCCAACAACTAGGGTAAATACACGAGTAAAGCCCACCACATGTCGCCATTCAAGACTATAAATTCCTCTATAAATAGGACGCTCCTCCCACCTTATAAGGGGTTAGAATTTTCACTCTCTTAACTAAATATTTTTTCTCTCACTCCCCTTTCCCTCTTTTACACACTTATATTTCCCTCACTCAATTTATATTTGCTTGAAATGAGCACTAACTTTGGCATCGGAGTGCAAATGAGAGCCACATCGGCCCCCTTTGCAAACTGATTGTTTGTCACAGTGCGCAGGAGATCCACGTGTTCAAGAGGGAGGATCTGAGACGTGATGATTCAAGGTCTAGCCGGATTTTGTGGTCAACATTTTGGCGCCGTCTATGGGAAGTCATACTGCTAACCACGAAGACGCATGATAAAAAGCTACCCACGAAAAGGAAACCTTGAAAAAGGGCGAATAACCTCTTACAAAAGAGCGGAAAACTACAAAAACTTTGGAATATAAGTTTAATAACCTCTTGCAAAAGAGTGGAGAACTACAAAAAACTTTGGAATATAAGTTTAATAACCTTGAAAAAGGCTTGGAAACTTTGGAATATAAGTTTAATAACCTTGAAAAAAGTTTGGAAACTTTGGAATATAATATAAGTTTAACAACCTTGAAAAGTGCGCTAAACTTTGAAATATAAGTTTAACAGCCTTGTAAAAGGCTTAGAACTTTGAGATAAAAGTTCATCTATCTTTGAAAGAAAAGATAAAATCAAAGAAATTGCTCTAAACATGAATCAAAGTGACGATGATATTAACCTTCGTAGGAGTAGAAATGATCAGCACAGCGAGGAAGAGGCTCTCCGGAGGCCTCATGAGAACACAAACGAGGGTGTGGCCCAACCAAACCCTCCGCGCCGGTACCGAAATCGCCGCATGCTGCGAGATATGACTCGCATGGCAGCCCAGATGTTGGAAATGCAGAAACAGCAGATAGAACAAACTGCTGCGATGAATGCCCACATGGCTAGGGGGTATGTTATAAACGAGCCCGTGATGCCCCCGCAATATTCACAGCCACATTACTCACCATCTGATGCAGCTACTGCCTCCTATTACTATCAACATCCACAGGCATATGCCGAGGTGGAATATGTTCCTTTCAACGAAGAGGACCCGGTGCATGAAGCACCAAGAGCACAAGATCAACCCCCTATTAGCCGCGGGGAGGCTTCGCCTTCGAAATCTAATAGTGTTTTTAGCCGAATAGGGGAATTATTTAAGGGAAAACGAGGAGGCCGGACTGACCAAGATCGGCACCATGCGGCTGAACCTAGAAATAAGCAAGAGCGACGGGCTGAAGAAGCCTTGTCACGGAGCCAAATGCGTAGAGACAGGTATGACACAGGGGCGGAGAAATTGAGCCCCGCTTGCGAGCTTAGGAATAGGCGTGAAAGAATGGCAAGAAGGCGTAGGGTGCACTAGTCGAACTCCTTTTGGTATTCTGAATTTCGCCGATGCTCCCGCCAAATCCACGCGTTGGCGAGCTGCTTCGCTTCTCTGATATACCTCTTCTGGGAGTTATTTGTGCTTCTAGGTTCAGCCGCATGGTGCCGATCTTGGTCAGTCCGACCTCCTCTTTTGCCCCGGAATAATCCCCCTATTCGACTAAAAACACTACTAGATTTCGAAGGCGAAGCCTCCCTGCGGCTAATAGGGGGTTGATCTTGTGCTCTTGGTGCTTCATGCACCGGGTCCTCTTCGTTGAAAGGAACAGATTCCACCTCGGCATATGCCTGTGGATCTTGATAGTAATAGGAGGCAGTAGCTGCATCAGATGGTGATTAATGTGGCTGTGAATATTGCGGGGGCATCACGGGCTCGTTTATAACATACCCCCTAGCCATGTGGGCATTCATCGCAGCAGTTTGTTCTATCTGCTGTTTCTGCATTTCCAACATCTGGGCTGCCATGCGAGTCATATCTCGCAGCATGCGGCGATTTCGGTACCGGCGCGGAGGGTTTGGTTGGGCCACCCCCTCATTTGTGTTCTCATGAGGCCTCTGGAGAGCCTCTTCCTCGCTGTGCTGATCATTTCTACTCCTACGAAGGTTAATGTCATCGTCACTTTCATTCATGTTCAGAGCAATTTCTTTGAGTTTATCTTTTCTTTCAAAGATAGGTGACCTTTTATCTCAAAGTTCTAAGCCTTTTACAAGGCTGTTAAACTTATATTTCAAAGTTTAGCGCATTTTTCAAGGTTGTTAAACTTATTTTCCAAAGTTTTTAAGCCTTTTTCAAGGTTATTAAACTTATATTCCAAAGTTTTTTGTAGGTCTCCACTCTTTTGCAAAAGGTTATTAAACTTATATTCCAAAGTTTTTGTAGTTCTCCGCTCTTTTGCAAGAGGTTATTCGCCCTTTTTCAAGGTTTCCTTTCTGTGGGTGGCTTTTTATCATGCATTTTTGTGGTTAGCAGTATGGCTTCCCACAGACGGCGCCAAAATGTTGACCACAAAATTCGGTTGGACCTTGGACCAACACGTCTCAGCTCCTCCCTCTTGAACATGTAGATCTCCTGCACACTGTGACAAACAATCAGTTTGCAAAGGGGGCTGAGGTGGCTCCCGTTTACACTCCGATGCCAAAGTCAGTGCTCATTTCAAGCAAATATAAATTGAGTGCGGAAAATATAAGTGTGTAAAAGAGAGAAATGGGAGTGAGAGTAAAAATATTTAGTTAAGAGAGTGAAAATACTAACCCCTTATAAGGTGGGAGGAGCGTCCTATTTATAGAGGAATTTATAGTCTTTGATGTCGACACGTGGTGGGCTTTACACGTGTATTTACCCTAACCGTTGGGGAGGAAAATCTTGTTTTTTGACAGTAATCATTACTACGTTTGGTAGGGGATGGACGCCTGTCACTTTTTGGTAAAAGCGGTGTCACATTTCTGACTCCATCCCTTGTCTCATCACTCATCTGGGATGTCACCGTAAAGTACCTCTGCTAAGTATAAAGCACATCGGCTAGACATAAATCAGTTCGGACAAAGAAGTTCACGTACTATTCCACCTCTGCAGTTGGCCCAAGGTGATTTCCTAGACTTTAATCATGGGTTAAGGTCCATTGGGCCTTTGTTGGGCCTTCGCTGGTGGTTCAATGTACTACATTTTGAGCATGACCTCAACAATATTAGTTTTAGTATAATATATAATTAGATAATTATGTTTATATTAGATATAATATTGTATTTATTTTTAATTATTAAATACCTGATTTTTTAAAAAAATGTTAAGTTTGTTAATTTTAGAAAGTGAAATTCAAAGTGTCATAATTATATACTTTTTCCTATTATAAATTGTATTTAATATTTATCTGTAATAATTTTCAACTAAATAAACAACCGTTACAATGGTGTAGTTGTGTAAATTTCCTTGGGATATTGATATAGATTACTTACTTTAGATAATAAAAATGATTTTTACTACCCAAATAAAAAAATTTGAAAAATACTTCATTATTACTAAAAAAAATCGAAAAGTATCTTAGGTATCATACTGTGATACTAACATATTTGAGAAGTATCAAAAGTATCAAATTGTGATACTTCACATGATTATGAAGTATTTTTCAGTTTTTATGATTTTATTATAAGTAATTTTCAATTTTTATAAAATTCAAGTAAATTTCAATTTGATCCCTAAAAGTAGTGTAATTATGTGAAGGGAAAAATACATAAATAAGGTATTTTAAAATACAAATTTCAAAAATAAGGTGAAACTTATATAGTTTCAAAAATCAGGTCTCTAATTAGAATTAATTAATTAAATTAAAGAAATAAAAATTTTCTAATAAATATATATATTATGGTCACAATATAATTGCAGGTTACAAAAGATAAATATTTTAGGTTACAAATTTATTTTAAGTCACAAGTCAAGTTTTTTAAGGTCACGAACTTATTTTCAGGTCACAATTTTAATTTATTTTAGGTCACATCTTATAAATTATTAAGTCACAAATCTTTTAAATGTTAGAATTAATCTTTTAGGTCACAAATCAAAAATTATTTCTAGGTCACAATCACAAATTACAATATCACAAATTATCAAAATATCAAGTCACAAAATGTATTTAGGTCGCAATTTGTTAAATTATTTGGTCACAATTCTTTTATATTTTAAACTTATTAGGTCACAACTTATCAGGGTAGACACCAGCACACCACCACCGTCACGAAGTCGCCGCCGCCTCCACCACCCTCCCAACGCCGCCGCGCCGCCACCCTCCCAAAGAAAAAAAATAAAGCAAACACCAACACACCACCAACAATCCACCGGCACTGCTCAACGCCGCTGCCGTCGCCCTCCCAACGTCACTGTCACGGTGCCCTAACCAAAAGGAAAAAAAAGAAGAAGAAGGAACTGCTGTGTTGCAAAAACCAACAGATCCACCTAGGGGTGTCAAACGGACTGGACAGTTCGAGAGTTCGTGAGTTCGGCTCGGCTCGATTCGTTAAAAGTTCGGCTCGGCCCGTTAAAAATACGGACTTGGACTTGGACCGGACTAAAAATTTGAGTGTTGGACAGTTCGGGTTCGGCTCGTAAAGTTCGCGGACTATCAAAATGGACCGAAAATGGGCCGATCACGGACCGGCCCGTGTTCGGCCCGTCAGGCCCGTGCTCACGGGCCGAAAAGGGTCGGCTCGCGGGCCGGCCCGTTCTGGCCCGTAAATTTTTTTTTTTTTTCTTCTATAAATACTAGATTTTTATTTCATTTTTTTCACAATCTCAACTCAACTCTCTCAACTTTCAAGTCTCATTCTCTCAAGTCTCAAATTCTAGTGGCTAGTGCTATAATATTTCACATACAAATATACAATATTGTCTCAAATTCCATTCCACATTTCATTTTCATCTCCAATTTTTCAATTCTATTATTTCTAATGGCACACTCACACTCACAATCTCATTGTTATTCTTCTAGCCAATTTGTTGATGAATTTGCACTTCTCAATGATATTCCAATTCCCAACAATTTGGTGGAATTTGAAAATGAGATCGAAGATATAGATACAAGAATTCCTTAAAAAAAAAAAAAAAAAAAAATTGGCCGACGAGCCGGCCCACGGTCCGGCCCGTCCGGCCCGTGGTCAGACGGGCCACGGACCGGACTTGGGCCGCCTCCGTGGGGGGACGAGCCGGCTCGGCCCGGCTCGTCTCCCCACGGGCCGGCCCGTTTTCGGTCCGTGGACCCATATTGGACCACGTTCAAACGGGCCGAGCCGGTCCGGCTCGGCCCGTTTGACACCCCTAGATCCACCTTCCGCCAGCACTTCACCACCGCGCCACCATTCACCACTGCAATCCAAAATAACCGCCGCAAATCTCTGAGATTCACCAAGACGGTCACAGATCCACCTTCCGCCACCACCTCCATCATAGATCCACAACCACCAGACACAGCTGCAACACCGCACCAAAACCAAGCAGCCCGAACGCCATCACCATCTCCACCTACGTACACCACACCCCACACACGAGAGAGAGAGAGAGAGAGTGACGCCACTACACGAATTTTGAGAGAGAGAGAGAGAGAGAGAGAGAGCGACGCCACTACACGAATTTTGGATGGAGGAATATTGGATGACTGGAGTTCCATCGCCGACCGCCGCCTCTGAAGGACTTCGTCGCCGCCACTATCGAAGGAGTGGTTTCAGTCGTAGAGAGAGTAGAGACAGTGTGCGTAGCGTGAATGTGAGGAGAGAGAGAGTGTTTTCGAACTTTTCAAATAGAAATTAGGGTTTGATAATATTATAATATAATTTAATAATTAGCATTTTTATTTTTAAGATTAAAATTTATAATGAACACCTGATTTTTGAATATATACAAGTTTTACCTTATTTTTAAAATTGATTCCTAAAAAACAGGCCTGGATATAATTTCCACTTATGTGAATAGGCCAATTTCCTTCATGTAAATTACCCTTCAAATCTCCGTGCAGCCCATATTTACTCGGCCCAAACTGTTTTGAATCCCCTACCCGCTCCTAGCCATCCTCTCTCAAAAACCCTATTTTCTCTCTTCTTACTTCTTCACTCTCCCAAATTTTACCTAACATTTTTCTTGCAGACTATTCAAACCACAAAACCGTTAAAAGCCCTTAATCTTCCTCTGAGGTTTAGCCGGTAAATAACCAAAAAACTAATAAACCCTAGCTTCGTACCCATATATGTATTACATATAGGCACATGTATGTGATTAATTTGAGCTAGAAATTTCAAATATTGAATTTTTATGTATTGATCTGTTTTGTTTTGTTTGTATGCGTATGTAGTGAAAGTAGTAGAGAACATGGGAGAGATGAAGGAGAACGACGCATACGAGGAGGAGCTTCTCGACTACGAGGAAGAAGATGAAAAAGCTCCCGACTCCGTGACCAAAGTGAACGGCGAATCAGCCAAGAAGTGAGCTTCTCATAAATTTCAGAATCTTCTTCTATCTATACATATGTTTGAAATTTGAATGTCTATATATGTATATTTTCGTTTCTTATTGCATCTGCTTAACAAGTCATTCTCTTTTCATGAAATCTGATAACTTGACGCATTCCTTCCTGTTTACTATTGCAGGGGTTACGTTGGAATTCACAGTTCCGGATTCAGAGACTTCCTCTTGAAACCAGAGCTTTTAAGGGCTATTGTAGATTCTGGATTTGAGCATCCTTCAGAAGGCAAGATTTGTCTACTGATTATTCACTTTATTTATCTGGGTTAATTCTCTAATAATTTATTATATGGTGTACGTGATGGAAATGATATTTAAAATGTGGTCCCTAAACTAAGTGACACTGTAAGGAAGGGGAGAATGAATGATAGACATTATTTTATTACCAATTCCTGTGGTGTCTGTCTTACATCTAACCATGAGAAATGATGTTGCTTCTTGTGCATTTCTTATTTTTCCTTCCTTGGGGACATATCAAACTTTCAAGGATCTGTTACTATGCATATGTGGTAATAGTTTTATAGCTTTGTGAAGTTGGATCCTTATCATTTATATGAGCTGATTTTATTATGAAGTTTTAAGTGGAAATATGAAAACACCTGTTGAGGAGCTTTGTCATTTCTGAACTTTAGACATTTATTATGTTGTTTGCTCAATTTTCTCTACTTGTGACCTCTCTGGGTTTTTTGGCGAATCTCTTTAAATTGAATTTTTTTTCCGGACATGATGACACTTATTTTGGTTCCTTCCGATTATGAGTATTTACCCTTGTTATTTTTTTCGTTCCTATAACTTGTATGCAATTTTCTTATAGAAGATTCAAGAGTTATATCTTGATAAATTTGGTAACTTGTGATTTTCAGGTAAATCACTATTATCACTAACACTTTGGAGAAGTTGAATGGTAAACCTTTTTTAATTGAACTGAGGATTCTTTCGGTCAAATTTCTTTGGTTCTTCATCAGTGCAACACGAGTGTATACCTCAAGCTATTCTGGGAATGGATGTTATTTGCCAAGCAAAATCTGGAATGGGGAAGACTGCTGTTTTTGTTCTCTCAGCATTGCAGCAGATAGAACCTGTGGCAGGTCAAGTTGCTGCACTTGTTCTATGTCATACAAGGGAACTAGCATACCAGGTATTTATTCCATCTAAGAACTTTGTTCAAAATTCCTACCGTCTGTGCATAAGTACATGAAATTCCACCTCATTGTATCTAGGCATAATCTTTTCATGTTCACTTATGCACGTGTTATACTTATTATGCTTTATGGATTTTCTTTTTCCATCTTCAGATTTGTCACGAATTTGAGCGGTTCAGTACATACTTGCCAGATATCAAAGTTGCTGTTTTTTATGGTGGTGTCAACATTAAAATCCACAAAGATCTTCTTAAGAATGAATGCCCTCACATTGTTGTTGGAACACCTGGGAGGATACTTGCTCTAGCAAGAGACAAGGACCTTTCTTTAAGGAATGTGAGGCATTTCATACTGGATGAATGTGATAAGATGCTTGAATCTCTTGGTATGTCGCATGATAATATTTATGTTAAGCTTCTTCTTGAAACCAATCTAACTCCCCTCTAATTTCAGTCATCTATAAGAAATGCTTTTGTTTTTCTTAATAATCTGTTTGTATGTCCTCCCAGATATGAGGAGAGATGTCCAGGAGATTTTCAAGATGACCCCTCATGACAAGCAAGTAATGATGTTTTCGGCTACACTCAGCAAGGATATACGACCAGTTTGCAAGAAATTTATGCAAGATGTAATTTCCTATGTCCAGTTCTACTTGAATTTTAGAAGTCCGCAATTTTACCATTATTCCAGCTTTCTACAGTTGATATCTGGTCTAGAATGCAGTGGTTCAAGCACTGTATTCTTTCTCATCTCACGTGTTAATCTATCCTACTGATACAACATAATGCTTGATTTGAAAAGTTCAGATGGAAAGGATAATGCGAGTCTTCTTGGAGTAAAGGCAGTTTACAACCAGCGTTCCCTTTAGTTCACACATCTTGAGTCTTTTTTTTTTTTGTTTGAATTTTTTTTTTCACCATATATTTGGAGGATGAGTTATGGAACAAGGGTTAAGGAGTTAAACCTAAGTAGTGTCATTCTGGAATTTATAATTAGTTTCTTTCTAGTTTTTGTTGAGCGGTTGTCGATTCTAGATGATCTGAGCAATAAAGTAACTGCAAGGAGACAGATCAGATGGAATGGAACCTCGATTTGGGGAATGTTCATCCATCATTCATTTCATTGTGGGTACTATTAGCTTCAGGTGGGCACCTAATATTCTTTGCTGTGACATTTATTCCTTTCAGCCTATGGAAATTTATGTGGACGACGAGGCTAAGTTGACGCTTCATGGTCTTGTACAGGTTTGTCTCTTAGCAGTTGGAATGTCTTATTTTCTCATTTAAATTCCTTTTTTACTTGACATCCACCTAATTGCAGCACTACATCAAATTGAGCGAGCTGGAGAAGAACCGGAAGCTGAATGACTTGTTGGATGCACTGGACTTTAATCAAGTCGTCATCTTTGTCAAGAGTGTGAATAGAGCAGCAGAGCTCAATAAGTTGCTCATGGAGTGTAATTTTCCGTCTATTTGCATCCATTCTGGCATGTCTCAGGAAGAAAGGTTTGATAAGTTTAAATATTATAAATATTTATTTGTAAAATGCGTTGTGATTTTTGAATCAAATTTTTGTTCCTTCAGAGCAATATTAGTGTTGGGGGAAAAATGTAGGGGGGAAAAACTTAGGGAAAAATGAGGGGTGAAAAATGTAAAAGAGGGGCCAATTTCCCCCAAAATTTGGGGTTTCCCCCCACATATTCCCCCACATTAATTAAGTGTAGTTGAATAAGGGGGAATAAACCCATATTTGGGTTTTCCCCCCCAACATATTCCCCCACATTAATTAAGTGTAGTTGAATAAGGGGGAATAAACCCATGTTTGGGTTTTTCCCCCCCAACACTACCTTTGCTCTTACATTGGCAAATATGTGAAATTGCAGCAATGAAGGTTTTAAACAATATGCTGGAGTAATTAAAGGTTGGTAATAATTATGTTGCACGCGTACGCGTTTACTTGAAACCTTCAATAGATGCACATATAGAGAATCCTTTACTCAAACCTTGTTTGTTTCTATTAGTCGGATGGGCTAAGTCGATAAAAAGCAACTAATTTGCTCGGTGTCAAATTTGAGCCGCGATTGTGGGGCATTGCTCATTAGTTCGATTATTGTATGTTGAATATTATTTTTTGTTAGAGTGATTTTCATTTTCATTCAATGTAAGACAATATTGGCCTTTTCCTGACTTGTGTTAAATGTTACAATTGTTCATTTTTCTTAATGGCTTGGAAATGTGCAGATTAACACGCTACAAGGGCTTCAAGGAGGGTCATAAGAGGATTCTTGTGGCAACAGATTTGGTCGGTAGAGGAATTGACATTGAAAGGGTCAACATTGTCATCAACTATGACATGCCAGATTCTGCTGACACTTATCTGCACAGGGTACGTATTTTATTATTTCTTTAAGCCCCTGTTTGGTGCAGAATAAAATAAGATATTTGGTAGATTTTGATAAAAAATAATAAAAATATGTGGTTAAAAAGTTGTACACGTATAATTAAAATTAATTGGTAACTTTAACTTGAGATTAAAATCAGTTTATAATCTCCACCAAACAGGGGGTAATATAAGCTATTTTTAAAATCTCCAAGCAACCAATCATTACATAACTTAATAGGTGGGAAGAGCTGGACGGTTTGGTACAAAAGGTCTTGCCATCACATTTGTATCGTCTGCTTCAGACTCCGATGTTCTCAATCAGGTATTTGGTTGATAATTATGATATATATTAATTTTGCATTTATTTTGACTGCTTACATGTTCTGCTGCCTTGGCTCCATAACTTGTTTCAGGTTCAGGAGAGGTTTGAAGTGGATATAAAAGAGCTTCCTGAGCAAATTGATACGTCGACATATAGTAAGTTGTTTATCCTAGAGCAATTTTATCATCATATCATATATATTGTCTGGACTTGTCCATTTTTTTTGTCCTTGCATCTGTGAATACTGGTCAACATTTAAAACTTACCTTTAGGGTCCATTTGGTAGGCAATTATTTTCCATAGAAAATGGAAATTTTCACCCAATTCCCACTTTTGACTTGTTTGATTCGCAGTCTTTTCCATGGAATTGATTTTCCTCGCTTGGGTCACATCATAGGATTTTCCACCTTTTAAAGGAATTCCATTCTTGCCAAAAGGGTGAGAATGGATTTTCTTGACAAAATGGAATTCACTTTATTTTCTTGCAGTTTGGTCCCCAACTTTTTGATTGGCCTGATTTTATATTTTTTCTTCTTTCAATTTAATCCTTCAACTTTCAATTTGGTGTAATTGATCCCTAGTCAAACTCAATCTTCATTCATTGATTAGCAACTTTTGAATAGTTGCAATTGTCTTTAACTTTGTAAATCTTACAATTTAGCTCATTTTGCACCACTTTCATATATTTTCATATTATTTATTTATTAAATAATTTATTATGAAATTAAAATTTTCACCAATCAAATTACATGAAAAACATTACCAATCAAGTATCATGGAATTCATTTTTTTTTTTATCCAAATGCCACCTTCGCAATCAAACACTTAAACTTTCAATTCCCAAGGACATAAGGTAGTGTTTGATTGACAACATTTGCCTAGGAAGTAAGAATATGTTTTCCAACTTATCAACTTTAATGGTGTTTGATAAGATAAATTTGGATAGGAATTCATTTGGCCACTTTTATGGGAATTGGTGCAATTCCTTGTTTTCAAGGAAAACAAATGATTAGTCAAGAGGTGATAACTGGTTTCAGCTTTATATGACAAATCATAAATGTCTCGTTTGATCATTTTTGTTGTTAATTGATTTTTTTTTTTCAAAATTAACATTATAATCATCAAGTACAAATATTTGAAAAAATAAAAAATAAAATGATTAAAATAGTTATATTTTGCTTTATTTACCATGAAAAATAATGTCAATCAAACAAAAACTAAGAAAATCAACTACTTTTTCTACCTAGGAAATTAAACCAGTGAAAAGTATTAAACTTTCAATTCTTAGGAAAATGAATTCTAAGGAATTCAATTCTGTGTTATTCATTCATTTCCACTCTAATTCCACCATCACTATCAAACGGACCCTAAGTTCACAGGAACTCAATTTCTCATAAATTGTTTTCTTTCCAACCAAATTTCACTCTCGCAATCAAATACAATCTTAGGTTGTCCATGGGCTCATAAATTTAGACAGTTTTCCTAATGTGACTCAAGGTGTCTCTTACTCCCCCCCCCTTTATTGAGTTGGAAACTGGTTTCACTTTACCTGCTGCCCAATCTTTAGACGTGTTTAGATTACTTGGAGGAAATTTAAATGTTGTTTAGCAATTTAAAAGATGGTGTGGGTTTTTGGATTTCTAATGAAGTTTAAAATCAGAATAAGATGAAAAATTCAGTGTATAATGTGTTTTGAGAGGCTATAGATAGTCCCTCCAGTTCGATTTGATTTGCATGCCAGGTCTTCAACTTTTTCTCTTTACATTCTACTATCTTTCCTTTCAAGGCACAAGTACTGTGTTCTATCAAGAATAAAATGTTCATATACACTATACTTTGGCCTGATGCAGTGCCTGCTTAAACAATTAGTCCGAGGAGACGGGTTCTTTCTGGCAGATGCACTCGTCAATCCATAAAAGAAGGGAGGCTGTTTTCTTTTTTGTTAATAAGCTTCTGTACTTTTATCTGTTGAATGTATGAAGTACTAGTTTGTTGGAAGATATTGAGGCTCAACTCTTGTACGCTTCACCGAGTTTCAAAATTATTGTACACCTAGTGAACTACCAGGCAGACTTTTTTTCCTAAGCGATTCTACAGTAATGTCTCTGAATTTGTTCAAGGATAGTTTTCTTTTATCGTATTTTACTTTGTAACTTGTCAAGTTTTCTATTGGACTATGCCGGAATTTTGAGTCAGGAGCGCCAGTCTCAGGTTTCTGAATATGAACATTGATATGGAATAGCTCTGTAGATGTGGCTGTGAAAATTTTATCAGATGGGGGCATCGTTCTTTTTGAGCATAATTTTCTGTTTTATGTACTTTATCTGTCCAAAATTAATTGGTTCAAGGCAGTCAGTCGTACTGTTGGATAGTGTTTGATTAATCTGATGTTATATTGAAATCATTAATGAACATGATTTTTTTGACAATAATGCTACTCCCTAAAAAATTCTACCAAAAATCACTTTCCAGTCAGCTCGAGAGATTCATAGGAATACCTATAGAAATCATTCTACGTCCAAATTTTCTCATCTTATTCTCAGTCATTTTTCTTGAAATCATCAACAATTGAAATTTTGATAGATTTAAAAGTTGTTCTAAATTTAGGTGTTCTCAAATCCAAGTATTTCTAACTAAGATTTTAAAAGATTTAAAATTTAGACATTCTTAAAAAAATCTGAATTATAAAGATTTTATCGATAGAGAGATTTTAAAATCTTTGAATAGATTTCATGCTTAAGAATACATATATACATACATATATAACAAACACTATTGAAATAGCAGCACAATAAAATTGAGATTCTTGTGAATTTTACAAAAATCTTTTCAAATTCAAGAAATAAAAAATTATTTTATCCTACATTATGTTTGTAGGATTTCATGTGATTACTTTGTATAACGCATTTTTTGTGACCTGCTTAATTTTTATCCTTTCATAACTATATGTGTTTGTTATTCTCTTCTCAAATTTAAATATAAAATAAAATTTAAACCCAAGATAGCTCAACACGGGCACAGTCGACCTATAAATCCAGCATACCATAAAATGTTAATGTGCTAACTGGCAACTGCTAACGCTTACCAAAATTAGGTTATGCAAAGAGATCACCATTTGACACAGTAACCTTACAAAGCCATGTCCATCAATCATCATAGTGCGTATGACGATTGTGCAGACTTTAACAAGGTGTCATAAATTCGAATTTCGGGTTACTAGATCCAATTGCCTTGTATAAATAGATACAGAAAAATCCGTACAGAATTATTTACAGATTTTTGTCCATTGATTTACCCATCAAAATGTTGGCTAAATCGATGGGCGAAAATCCGTCACATCAGATTTGTAACTACATCTGTACAGATTTTTCACATGTAGCTTTTCTCCAAAAAAGGAAGTTTATTTTGGTTGGCCCTCTATTTTCTAGTACCTACCATTACAGATGGCTGGAAAAACACTACCAGTAAAAATGCAATAGTTCATTGTTTTAATGAAATTATTACAATGTATGGCTAAAAAGAGTACTTGTATCAACACAAGCTAGAAAAGTACAACTTGAACATTTGTAAATGGGGTGAAATAAACCTTTTATTGCTCTGGTTTGTCATGAACAACATAATGTTTAGTGAAATAAATCTTTAAGGGTCATAACGAAGAAACCTTATGCATAACAAGGGGTTAGGCTGCGCCACGATTCTATTACTGAAAGGCGTTTGCACTCAGAACCTCATAACTTTGTTGCTGACTCTGGAAATAAGGATGAAGGTTACGAACGCCTTCAAGGTACAAAGGAGTTTGCATTTCGATCAAGCGGGAAACCTGCATAAAATATTCATCTATTGAACAAAATCTCTGAAATTGCATCTACATCCAGTTGTATGAAGTCGGGGGGAGGGAATTCACAGGCAGCAATAGAGAATCTATCACAACTAACAACCAAGACAGGATGGCCACAGAAACTACGCACAAATGTGAGAATAAAAGGTCGTAGAAAATGTAGAGATGTGAAGGTTTCCATTACGAATAAGAAAAGAGGAGGATAAAAATGGTAAACTCACGCCTCTCGACTTGTGTCTCATACGAAATAGCACTTTTATATATGTATAGAATGCTGCCTGAACCCAAATTACACCAAAAAGAGACCTTACCATGAAGAAGAATACAGTTTTGGCAAAAAGTTAATTGTTCATGAAAGGAAGATGAGCACATACTTCTCTTTGCTAAGTTTTAAACAGGCCTAGAAAGTTGAGAATAATTTGATTCTTGAAATTAAATTCAAGTCTCAGCCCTCCTAACTATGTATATATAGTTTTACCAGTAACCAGTCTACGACATCTCAAAAATTAAACTTCGAGGACTGGTATTATTCCACAGTATACTTATTTCCTCTTAAATGTCCTTAAATAAGAATGCATTTATCAACATCCACTTACAATCGACCCTAACAAGTACTTATTACCAAACTTAATAGGTGTTAGGACTTTCCTTAAAGATATCTCTGACACTAGCACACTATGCAAGTGTTTGGTAAACTTGTATATAAACAAGTTTTTTCTTCACATTTCCCTCCCTCAACCACTTTTTAATCACAAACATTTTTTGAAACCACTTTTCAACAACACATTTTACCTCAAAAACTCAAATTCCTTGATTGTAAACAAAAATCAGCCGCAAATCAGAATAGTCATGGTCCAAGTATATTTCTAACTACTGAGATTCTTTTTTGGCTCTCATGCTATTTGGAACATGAGTGTATGAGAGAGTGCACTAGAGTGTATATTTGTGTTGTGTTGTGTGCGTGTGTGTGTGTGTATAAGAGAGAGAGAGAGAGAGATTGTGGAGTTTAATAGGGAACTCACAGCTCGTTGAAATGCAAACATCTCCTCTTGACCGGATAGCAGGGAAATGATTCCTGTTTGTGTACCTTCTGAACTCACACTGCCTTCTGCTAAAACATCTCGCCGGAGCTTCCCACCTTCTGTTTCCGTTTCAAATTGAAAGCTGTAAAACAGGAAACAAATGATTCGTGAAATGTAATAATGTTCACTATTACCATAATTTTTCCGGTCAGAACAATGACATCCATGGCTCTATGAGGTAACTACAGAAAAACCAAACAGATATCTCACAGTATATCATTTTTTCATTTGAGTAAAACAAAATTCTACAAACATACATGGGAATTAATAACTAGAGTCATATTTTTTGTTCATGTTATTTGCTTCTCATATGATAACTTTGCTTGCTGGTTTGGATCTACGGTAGCAGCTACAGTTGAAATTAGTATTATCAACTTCCTGGCCTTGAAAGGATCCAAGAAGTTTTTGAAAAAATAATATTAAGCCCATTTTCTACTTTTATGGTCCATCACTTAAAGTCCTGTTTGTTATAAGATGCCCACTTTTAACTTGTCACAAACAAAGCCGTTGCAGAAAAGGGTGTGACATTTATCATTCTTTAAGTATTATAAAGAGCAGGTGGAAATCAAAAGATTTCAAGAAACGTTCTGGACTAAAAGAACGTTATCCATGACAATATGTTTTAAGTACCTAAATTAATAAAAAATGTAAGAAGAACACTAAAAAAAGATTTAAACGAAATAGCGCATAGGCTAAGCGGTCCACAGTGTCGGCCATTATCCAGCTTTAGTAGACATCATAAGAAGATTAAGCTAAACTAGAAAATTGCCTCTCTAAATCAAACAGTGTTCCCTCTTCAGTTCCTTGAAATAGATCATCAATGGAAGATGAAGCAGAACAGAATAGGCAGCAATGATGATTGTACAGTTCGTCGACAAGGGTGATAAACCTCCGAGCCTGAGATGGAAATACACTATCAATGATGACAAGACAATACGTAGGGGCAAAAACTAAAAAATGACCGGCAAGAATGATAAACAAGTTTAGATATTCAATTGTTCGGTCGCAAAGTTCTAAATCAAACCAACCCTGCTATCACGCAAGAAAAAAAGACTATTATTCAAATTGTATGTCAAAAAACATTCATGGATAACTTCTGAAGTCCTGAAAAAATTTTAGGAGTCTCTTTACTTGGAATTGTTAATTTATTTCTATTTGCACGTATGATCCAAATATGGTTAGCTAAGACAACAAAGCAACAATTTTCAGAAGCCATCGATACATTAATTTAGGAAATCCTAGGCAAGATAAGATTTTGTTGGAGGCTATTAACTCAGGATATGAAAAAGTACATGAGAAGATGGAGATTGAACTAGGTAACACTATTTTGGACTTTAGAATGACTTGTGTTTATGTTTTAGCAAATACGAGATAATTGCTAAGGAGAAAATACGAAAAGAGGTCAAAAGTAAAAATTACGGAGATATGGTGCTAAAGGAGAAACAAAGAAAGCTATGGTGCTGGAAGTGAAAATGAAGGACAAGAACAACTGTACAGCCTCTTAATAAGCATGAACATTCCAATCATAATGAAAAATATCATAAACAGGAAAATCACCAAAATAAATTGTGTCCAAATTTCAAATAATTCACACCAAAATCCTTCAATCATAGAAACCTCTGGAAGCTTTTCTAGCCAGGTTCTACTGCTTCAACTACTGAGATAAATTTAGAAGCATTCTTAATCTATATTATGTTCTGAATGTGTTATTGAGATAACTCATAAGTAAACAAGATTCATTGAATAATGATTACATCAACACTTTTTCATTGACCAGTAAAATTGAGCCACATCAGAATGTCCCTTTAAAATGTCTCATTTAAACGTCTATATAGAATTATTGAAACAATATTGGTACCTTGTCACGAATACGCATGCTCATAACAGGGATATTTGATATGAAGACTGTGTGATAACTTTTAGCAACCGCAATATAATCAGCTGCCCCGACCTGCATATATTTAGGGTGGGATTGCAAGAACACGTTATTGGTGCAGAAGAAAAAAAGGTAAAAAAAACTAAGTACTTCACAAAATAACATACGAAAAATAATTTTTCTTTCCCTTGTCAGAATGTATTTTCTTCCACCACTGCCTATTCTTTTGATTTGCTATGTTCACTTTCATTGACCTAGTTCTCTTTTTGAAATCAATATCATGGAGCCAAAGATGGAAAGATGAGATAGATAGCCACTGCAGCAAACTGTGTTCCCCTCCACTCCCTGTAAGAGGTCTTATGCTTGTTGCTTATGAAGAACTACCAACCGAGGGGTTTCCACCCCCAAAATCTTTTTACAACAATTTTTTTACTAAAAATTCACACATAATACCTAAATAGGATTCAAGTATGATAATTTCAAACAGTAAATATAAGCAGCAAAGAAACTCTAGCTCTTAAGGTGTATATGTAAACAACATAAACAATTGAGATACTTTAACTATCTCATCCAAAAGAAACAACATACCGGCCGGCCGCATAGGTACTCGAATGTGAACCGCGCCACCCCATTGCAACTTTCAGGAACCTCCAATGTTCTGATTAAAGGTGGAGACATTACGATAACAAATCAGCAGTAGAAATATCATGTATTAAGTTTAACGTACCTCCCAAACATCACTTGAAGAGTCTGAGAAGAGACCTGCCCTCCAGTTTGCCTTATGGTCATGTCCCACATGTTCTCAAATTCCTTTATTTTGACTCTGTCAAGAGGCCAGAAGTAGTGAACCTGAAGATGCACAAAAGACATCCCATATGAAGAGAGATGCTTACAGCTTGCATTTAACTTGAAACAACAGAGACATGAGTGTGAAAGGGAAAAAGAAGAAAACGAGCAATCCAGATTAGTTAAATGAACCAATGACAAGGATTTGCTAAATAAACCAATGTGATAACGTGAAACACAGTCCATTTAGCTTCAATTTGCATGTTGTGACGACCGTCGGCACAAAATGAGGAAAGTTCACGAGTAAAATGATTGCCATATATGTAAACGGAAATTTAGATATTCGTCAACCATAAAAGGTAACAAGACAAAGGTCCCAGTATAAAGAATCTAGAGACCAGACCGGTCAATATAAGGGATTTCTGACAATGTGAGAACTGTATATGATTCGAGGAAGAAGAAAATGATAGTTACAAGAGATACCTTATTGGGTACTTGGATATTGGTCTGTCATTTAACTATTCCATGTTCATAATAGCATAGCCATACCCTTTTCTATAAGTTAGCATTATGCTATTTACTTGTCACCCTCTTGCTTGACTTGCTTATACTTAAAGAGTAGCTGCTTCTTTTTTGATAAATAGGGAGTGAGCTTTCACCTTTTGCAGCTGGGTTTATTCAACTATTATAGCCCCTGTTTAGTACCACTAGAAATTTAGATTTTAATCTAAGTCAAAGTCAACATTTAATTTTAACCACATATTTTATGGGATCCGTAACTTTTCAACCTCACATCTCATTAATTTTATCAAAATCTACTAAAAATCTGTTTTTTAATCATATCAAACGGGCAATAATAAATAAGACGGGAAATGGATGCAAATGTAAAATTGTTAAATAGATAAATGCATACATCTATCTGCACAGATTCATTGAAGTTTGTTAAGATTAAAACATGCTACTAATGAAATCAATAAATACTTGCCTGATCTATTGATCTTTGTGCTATGTAACGGCGATAATCAATTTCATTTCCAATTAGAACAGTTTCACAGTGCTGCTCTAGGCTGTCTACAAACTTTAGAAAAATTTCTTTTTGCATGCCATCCTGAAGAAAACAGAGTTGGATTTCAGACTTGAGCATTTCTTATTTGCAGACCCTCAAAATCTATGTCAGAAAATCTAATCAGCTCAGATATGTGAATGGAAGCCTCAAGAGATAACGAGATATTAAACTGATTAAATGGCAAAAATTATACGAAATTTTCAGAAATTTCTAGGAAAGTGAGTTGCTTGCCAGGATGAATTAACTTGAGGTGCACCTGATTCAAATCCCTTGGTGCACGATTACTTGTAGCAACTAGAATGGTTCCTGTACTTAGCAATCTGCTCACAATTCCAGATAAGGCCACAATAGCAAATACATCAACTGTCTGTAATAGAAAGCCAAGATTATGTGTCATAAATTAAATTCGAAAGCAGTATTTGAGCTCTGGTGAACCACAAGCACACAGAAATGAGATCTCTTGATAGTGGGAACAAACGTCAATTTATGACTACAATTTATAGAAGGAAGATGTGGGAAAATGGACAAGTGAATTTATACCCTTGCACTCAAGTAAGTTCAACTTGAGAATCAAATAAACAATTATAAGAGGATAAGATTATTTCTTCAACATCAGTTAGCTCATCAACTTAATAACAAGTATATGCCTTTATCCAATGCAATGTTAATTTTCAGATAGAATGGGTGAATATCAATTGAACTATTATTTCCAAGATTTTTGTTTCCCTAGTTGGAAATTATAAATTGATTCTGATGTCAACTAGCTTATTATTAAATCGAAACTTAAGGACCTTTGTGTTGAAGCTAGAACATCAGATACAAAAGTGAGATTATTTTGAAACTTCAAGGACTAGAGGTATAATTTCCCTGCTTATATAAAACACACACACATGCACACACACACACACATGTTGAAGCTAGAACATTAGAAACATCAGATATGAAAGTCAGATTATTTTGAAAGGGTGAATATCAATTGAACTATTATTTCCAAGATTTTCGTTTCCCTAATTGAAAATTAAAGATTGTTTCTGACGTCAACTAGCTTGTTACTAAATTGAAACTTCAAGACCCTTTGTGTTGAAGCTAGACCATCAGATATGAAAGTGAGGTTATTTTGAAACTTCAAGGACTAGAAGTGTAATTTCCTTGTTTATGTTGCATGTATGTATGTATGTATGTCTATTTTTCAAAGCTGTTAGTTCGTTTTCTTTTTTTTTTTTTTTTCGTGTGAGGATATTATACAAAGCTTGCTTTTCAAGTTGCACTTCTATCAGTATCACTGAGAACTTGAAATTGGCTACAACTCTGTCAGTAACTAAAACAGAAGGCTATCAAAACATAAATTGTCTGACCTGTATTTCATCAAAGCACAAAACTCTAGCTCCTTTTTGATGTCCATGTTCATCTACAATAAACTTATCGGCTACGACTGGAAGAATGTTGTTCATCTGCAATTCTTGCTGATATTTTTCTTCTGCAGCTAACCACTCCTTGATTTTTGTATCAAAGGGGAGATTCATAATCCAATTGGAAATACTTGACTGAAGAGACTTATCCTCCACTTGACTCTTCCATACCTTGTGCATCAGGTCATGAACTTGAAGCATAGCCTGCCACATTAAATATTATTCCGCTGAAAAGGTACAAAGTATAGATTTTGAAATCTAGTCGAAATCTGATAAACTATATTATATTTCAGACTTCAATATGGTAAGAATCTCGTGTCTCTTTCCTTTGTTTTAGACAAAGTTTACTGCATGTATGTACCGGATGTTCATTAGTTTCCTGTTATCAGTTTAACAACACCATTGATTCAATTCACATACTCCACATGCCAAGCTTAGTTTTCTCCCAATAGTTCTTGCAAGTCATTAGGGAAAAAAATTTATTTGTTACACAAGATTAGCTGACATTGTGGTGTAAATAATTCTTGTCTGCCTCAACAACCAGATCCGGGGACCAAAAATTCCTTTCAAATTCTCCTGAAAGCAATGGATACTTTTCTGTATTTGATAAACCATTATGCATGATGACAAGCATATTTTGGGGAATGCAGGCATAAGAAGAGTGCACTAAGGCCCATGTTTTATCTTTGCACGGGCATTATCCTGCAGGTGGTATTGACTCCATATTGAGTGCTGGCTTTGAAACTGCTATAGATGTAAAGAATTTTCCAGCAGAGAAGCCTAATTTCCTAAAGGATCATAACAAATACCAGCAGGAAGGAAACAAAATTTTGACACCACTCAATTTTAATTACAGAACTAACAATCTGCATATTTCTATTCATACAGTTTGAACTTTGAAAAATATGAACCATCTGAGAGATTCATATGATAAAAAATATCAAGGCATTACAAGACTCGCTATCAAGCACTTACCTCGTGAAAGTGAAACCTACTTCGGTGTTTAACAATTCCTTCAGTGGCACTATAGAACATATCCATAAGCATTGTCTTCCCTAAAATATTCACAATTTTTTTAGTTTTTATTGCACGAGTGAAACATGAAAATTTAATTTGAAAGAATCTAGAAGAAGCAAGAAGCCACTCCAGCACAAAATATTCTTGTTTCAGATGTGTGAAAGAAAAGGAATTTTAATGTGTCACGACGTCATTCAAAATAACAAAAAAATTATAGTGCACATTTCTGACCATCAAATAGGATAAGTACATATAGAAGCTAACCACTTCCAACATTCCCATATAAATATAGTCCTTTTGGGGCTGGAGGTGCAGTAGGACGTTGGCCAACCAAGGAATTTAACCTCTTTTCTCGATTAAGATATGAAACCCATTTGCCAACGCCTGGTTCCACATTTTCAGGTTGCTTGCTGATAAAAAATAAATTTTATTACTAGATGAAGGAATGAAGAGTGGCAGGTGAAGAAAACAACAACTAAGTTTCAAACTAGTTAGCTATCATGAATTACATTGAGTAGTTATAAATGTTGTGTATAAAGTACAGATAAAAGAGGCCACTGAGTTCTGTGAAAGTGTAATTTTACTGATTATCTCATATTAAAATTCAGAAAGATCGTTTTTTAAAAAGTAGTTACTAGAAATGCTTTAATATTTATATAACAGAAAAAACGTGAATAAAGGATTTCCATTTTAACAACCAATAGATGCACATAAGGAATCTTGTAGTTCAACGGGACAGAGGATAAGATAACATACACAGTTAATGACTTGTAGCAAAACATCATGTTGGTTGCTAAACATCATTCTGTTTCATGTTTGATTACTCAGCTTATAATTTGTAATAATAGGATCATTCAACTTAAATGTTTGATACAATTGATCAATTCATTTGTGTATGTTAATTTGGCTAACAAAGAACTGATGTGGATGTCTTCTAGTAGTTAGCAAATAACTAGACTACAACATCAACTTTTTCATTTGTAAAAATAATTGACATAGACGGAGTGAACAAATTGTAACAAAGTTTAAGATCAGTGACCAACTCAAAATGAACCAAAGTTTAGTGACCAATATGAAATTTGCTATTAGTATAGTGGCCATCAATGTATTTAACATAGATTATGGTAATAATATTGCATAAGCTAGATTAACATGAAAACTTGTTAAACAATGTGTATTGCTTGGGGGAAAGAAAAATACATCATAGGACTAATTGGAAGGAAATTGTATCCAGTGTTGTTCTGACTCTTCCGTAGCCAATCCATACTTGTCACACAATATAGCACTCTAATTGTGTCTGACCCTGTGCAAACTTACACAGCTCTTCAAAACATGATACAAGTCTCATTTAACGTCTGAAGTCCCTCAGATGATACGGATGCTATGTCTATAAGAGCAATTTCTGTTATACTGTTCAGGTCATACAGGGACCAATCTGTGCATCCAGGGTTTAGCCTCAAAATAGGGAAGGGAGTGGGATATCAAGGACTCAGTTAAGTGCTGTAGTGGCAAACTTGTCCCTATTATTGACTCACATATGCCTAGCAAAGATACCAGGACTTGAATGGGAGAGATTATGATACCCTGGGATCCTATGTTGAAAGCATGCAAAAGGAGCATGTACCTATGGCATAGGTATCCCTAAGTTTCGAGGTGAGGGGAAAATATATTGCATCATAGGGACCAGGTCATTATAAACTCTATATGACATTCTTTTTTCTTTCCTACATATGTACATAAAGAAAGGTATTGAAGTTGAGAAATATGACGTAAAGTAACACATGACAACACGAGTGCTCTAGAATGAATATTTCTTGCATCGATCAAAATCTCAAAATTTCTCACTACAAAAATATATCATGCTGTAAGATATTATAGAGGAAAGTTGCAATAAAAAGAGAATTATGGCATCAGAATATCCACAAAAGTATGCAAATTGTTGGCCTCACCGAGTCATCCATCTGTGGAAAAAAGATCTACGCTTGTTCACAGGTGTGAAAAAACCTCTCTGTTTTGCTTCAGCTTCTTCCATCAAAAGTCTCCGCCGCTCTATTGCCCTGTTCTCTTCCCATTTGGCAAGACTTGCCTGCAGAAATGAGAATAGACACATGTATAAGAAAAGAATGGACTAGACAATTTTCGAACTAGGGAACACAGAATTGTCTAAGATATAAGTCCCACATGGTATTCTTCCATATCTTTCTCATATCTTTCCAACCTTCCTAGCAGATTTTCCAGTTCGAAAGCAACCTTTTCCTGGTAAGGATCATGTCGTAACTTTCCCTGATTAACAAGATCCTTATAATAAGCAAGTGGGCCTGTAAGGAAATGAGTAAAATGAAAATTTGAAAAGAAGCTCAAACAAGGACTCAGAAAACTCAACAAGTAAAAGGTGTCAAAATAGAGTATTACATTTTCATAGCAGCTCATCATAACCCAGAGTACAATTTTTTACTAAAGCATATAAATTGGTTATTCAACATAGAACGCACATATCATCCTCTGATCTTATGTTTGCTCAAGTCTAAGGAGATGATCCATGAAATGCTACCTGACTCAAGTCTTGCCACAGAATAAACAATCATATGTTTTCACCTTTTTTAACTTATTCTTTGTGTTGCTTTAGTTGTGGAATTTCACACCTTAAGGAATGAGCTCCTAATATAGACATTCATGTATGTAGTAAACTGAACTTTGAATGAGATTCATTATTCTCTGTATACATTCTAAGCATGCTATCTATGTTTAAATCAAGTTAAGGACGTGATAAAATAATTACATTTCGATATAATTTTCCTGGAATCCTAGAGAGTAGTCATATTTCTGCTGTAGAAAGAATTCCATGAATAGCAATTAGTCTGCTGATATTCATTAAGTCCTATTGTAGCTGATTTTTTATTTTTTTTATTTTGAGGGTTCTAAAATTCCTGACCAAGTTAGTAGTGGTCAATTTCTTGTTTGGTGAATTTCAGGTCTTATGCTTCCATGATTATTAGGTAATTGATTTTAGTACAATCAAAATCATGTAGATCTAAACTAGGAATAACATACTCTTGATTCGATTAACAAACTTATTCTAATTTCTTGGTTTTATATATTCCCATTTGAAATAGGAATTAGACCATGTTTAGGGCCTGTTCGGCTGTAATTTAATTTGCCATCATTACAAAAATTTAAATTACACAATTTCTCATACCACTTTTTAACCATCCACATTTTCTCTCTCCAATTTTTAACCCTTCATCTTACCTAGAAAACACAAATAAATAAACAAATAATTTCAATTCCTTGATTTGACACAAAACATTCCATATTAAATCTAAAAGAACACACCCTTAATTGAGAGTTCAACACACAGGACATCATAAAAGGGAGCAGAAAAGAATCTTAAGCGATTCTAGAGAGGAGGGCCACCCAGTTTCCCTACTTATGGAGAATTTCAGCTAGTCCAAAATTCACTTTGTTCAACATATTTGAATACTAAAAAATCCCGTAAAAATCTCTCCTTTATAAAATGATATCTTGGAAAAGTCAGCCATTGTTGCAACAAGGTACCCACGCATTGGGAGTTAATTGAATTGGTCAAAAGACCACTTGGTTTTTGAGCAACTTGCTGAATTTCACGTTTATTTAATAAAATTATCATTGTATGTGGGTTTGCTGCCTTCTTTTGATTCCAACAGTAATTGGCACACAATGCAAAGTCAAGAAAGGAAAGATGGAAAAGAAGATAATTAATAGAATATCTCCAAAATAATGTTCAACCACAGCTTTAAGTAAAATAACTGAAAAAATCTAGTCATTGCCTTCTCATACTCTTTTATTTGTCGAATGTAGCTCTAATACATTCTAGAAGTATCCTATCCAAAACTTTCAGAAAATAATTTGAGTATAACGAGGGCCATATCAAGAGAACTCAGGAGCCATTTATTAGTCGATGTGGGATCATCATTTTCATTCAAATGTAGTATACTTGAAAAGGCTACTCCTACTTTGGACGCTCTCCAACTTGCTTAAGAGATACTTTTTTGGTTATTTTAGACATGCATACATTTCCCAATAGTTTGAAAATGTTAATGAACACGAGTAAACATTGTAGTCAAATTTAGCTACTACTAACTTTGGTCAGTGCAAGGAGTTATCATGCAAAGATAAAAATGTATTACATCCATTTTGCTTGAAAAAACTATAAAAATGTATTACATCCATATTGCTTGAAAAAACTACTGTCATATTTATCTCAGTGTCCATAAACAAATTTAGAATTGAAATAGAAACAATTCACAATCTGCCAAGTTTATTCTTCACAATGACTTCCATTGAAATTGACATCAACAAAAGAATAGATAGTTAATGGAACCCGAAATATACTTCTGCAAATGAAGTGTCAAAATCCGTTATCTTTTTTAGTAACGCCAGTCCTTTATCACATTATTTTTGCATCAAGAATACTATACTTGTAGATAAAGACTAAGCTTTGTTTGGAAACATTTTATTTATAAATTTTGTTTATAAACAGCCACGTGGCAACATCTCATTTTAATATTTTTTGAGAGATCAACAAATCTTGCTACTAAAAGATTCTCGTACATCATTTTTATTTTTTAAAAAAATAGACCAATGAAATGTTTCCATGATACTATTTATAAACAACATTTATAAAAAAAAACGTTTATAAACAGGTTGCCAAACATATTATACATTTTTTGTCCTCGAATAGTAAAGAGAAATAGTACAAGGTTCTCAATTAAAGCAAATTTCTTAGCTTCAAGATTAAGCTTAAAATTTACAATTCTCTCTGCATGGAGTGAGGAAAATTATAATTGTTCTCTTTTAACTCGTTTTTATTTGGCTAAAAATATTAAATGTAAGAACTTTTTGCTTCTAAACAATTATCTTTTCCAATATCAACATAAAGATTAAAGAAGTTGGTTAGTTTACAAATTAACTAGTCCTGTTGTCAAAACAAATAATTTAACTTTTTCTAACTTTGACCAATGCAAAATCATTTTCACGGTTGAAAATACTTATTTAAACATCTTTTTTTTTTTTCTTTCGAAAATTGCTTATCATAAATCTTTTAAGCTAGCCAGACAAGTACTAAAAATTGAAGAACGCCAACAGAGTTTATTCATTCAAGAATAAACTCACAGGAACTGAAACAGAATCACAAAGTATAACCATATGAAATATTACATCAAGCAAACAGAATTATGAAAACGCCTATAACACCAAAAACTATACAAATTTATCAATAAATAAACACACCCAAGCAACCAGAAATGTATATACTGACCAGGACGCCTGGGAAGAGAAGATTGGGGGCGATCGCAGTAAAAGCGAAGAGTGTTGATAATAATTCTAGATGGTCGATAAGAGAATCTTTGAGATAAAGATACAAATTTGTTCATAATTGTATACGTTTCTTCTCTTTTGTGCTTCGGCAGAGATTAATGGGGTTGAACGAAATGAGAATAAATATTAGTTGAGGAAAATTCTTATTAATCTGAAAGAACAGCAAAAAGTGCAGAAAAGGACTGACGCGGCCACGGCCGGGACCAGCCACTTGTAAGAAATACGAGTGCTCTTGTTCGTAGGGGGTGGGCGTTTATAACTAACTAATCGCCTAAATTAGAGTTATTATTCCTACATGTGTAATTGATACGATACATCCCCATCTTTCACAATCTCTACGTAATTCATCCATACTTTTTTTTTTGTCAGATTCACCCTTACACTCTCGCATCATTGCCAAAACCATC
Organism: Ligustrum vulgare; assembly: GCA_963555705.1. Lineage (NCBI taxonomy): Eukaryota > Viridiplantae > Streptophyta > Magnoliopsida > Lamiales > Oleaceae > Ligustrum > Ligustrum vulgare. Next base: position 48,543,080 of record OY743171.1, on the reverse strand, counting down.
CACTTTCTGTTAGTGTTAACTGGTGCTGTTACCTAATTCAATTTTAAATTGGCTCCAAAAAAATTGCAAGGAGGCTCCTATTTTCCCTCTTCCTTTTCAAACGCCACCACCACCTCTCTAAGCCACCACTCATATACGAACCATAATCCTTCCAACCATCTCCACCACTCATACAAATCATAATCGGAAGTGGGACGGGTAATGCTAATGCTATGAAAGGAAGAAACACGTTTCGACTTTTCCCCACGTCTCCAAGTCTCGACATCCCTAATTGTAGCTCCCAGCTTCCCTTACCTGAATGCACTGCACAAGTGATCGAGGTTGTGCCTTACAATGCCATAACTACAACGGAATCCGCTGCTCGAATTTTTTAGGCCTACACAGGAAGAGAGGAAACAATATGATTTAGTGTAGCCAAAACCGAGCTCACTTGATCTTTCTCTTGATATATTGTTCGTAATTTTTCTACTGAAATATATGATAGTAGGTGCAAATTATGTATATAATATTCATGGAGATGTTGTATGCGGTCTATTTTGTAGTTGTTTTTGCGAATTTGGTTTTGCAAATTAGTTCAATAACTCGCAGTTTTGGTTTTTAAACAATATTCCTGTTTGAACCCATTGTCGTTGGAGAAGGTGGGAAGGATTATGGTTCGAATATGAGTGGTAGCTTGAAGAGGAGGTGGTGGCAGCTGGAAAGGAGGAGGGAAGACGAGAGACTCCCTACAATTTTTCTTGGCCAAAATTACAATTTGACTCCTCAAAATTAACCCAATCGAATTATATAACGATGTCAGTTAACAGAAAGTGACCGTATGGGATGATTTTAGCAAGGAAGTGAGGATGTAAGGGTGAATTTGCCAAAAAATAAAGGTATGGATGAATTATGCAAATGTTGTGAAATGTAGGGACGAAATGTGGAATTACCCTTCTAATAATCATTAAACTTAGGGTATCTTTGATACTCGGTATTGTTTCACATATCAAGTCTTGGTTGTAAAATATTTGATTGCTCATTATACTTTGAAAGAAGTCTTAAAATATTGTGAACAATTAAACATGTATTCCAAAATATGGTAAGCAATGAAAAATATCTTAGTATAGTAAGCAATTCACACACATTTCTTACGTGACTGGACATCTAACAAGGTTGGAGCGCCCTGTGCAATCCGTTTTTTAAGGTCAGTGCCTTAAATTTAGATAATTGTAAGGGTTTTATGATTTGATATTGCTAAATATTGTGTTAATTTTGTTTGTTTTAGGAAAAACTTAATTTTGAATGCATTTGGAGGTCAAACAGAGAAAAATAACTAAAATTGTACAAAAAGAGCAAAGTGGGGACCAATTTGTAAACTTCCAAAAGATGAATGACTCATGATGCAAAAATAAAAGGGCTTAATTGAAATGAATGTGAAAATATGAGGACTTAATTGAGATTACAGAAATTTGAAGGACCAGCAGTACAATTAAAACAAAGGGACAAAAAAGAAAATTTCAAAACTAGACCAGACAGCTGCTCGATTTTACACCAGGCTACCGCCTGGAGATCAGTAGCCCAACATGCAGCAAATTTGTATAACCAGGCAATCGCCTTGATTATAACTAAGCTGTCGCCCAAATATATTTTCGGTCGGAAATCCTATTTCGTCAAGAATTCTATTCTTCACATAAAACCTTATTTTAGTTGTGATTTCTACACTATTTTTGACCTAATTAAGGGGCCTATCAATACTTCTTGTTAGTCTACATTAAAGTTGTTCATTATTCTTCAAAAAGAGGCACATATTGAGAGAAATTGGGCAAGAAGATCAAGAATCATACAATATTTTTGAAGATCTCACATCTGGACTGAAGATTCAAGGCTAATGATTGATCTCTTACATTCTTTTTATCAATTCTAATATTCGGGTGATGTCTTTACCATTAGCTTTGTACGATTTACATAACAACATGTTAGGCTAGTTTCTTTCATTATATTGGATGAAGATGACTCTTTTTATTATTTTATTTCATTTCAATTCAAGAACTAATAGTTTAAGAAATTCTCGTGTTTCTTGATTAATCTTGCATGCTTATTGTTATTATTTGATTGATTGACCACCCAATTGAAAGTAGACTGAGATTTAATACTAAAACTTATTCCTCGTGAGAATAATAACTTTAAACTTATCAAATCTATTACTTGTTAACGATCCCCTATGTTATCGAGATTTTACCGAACAATCATCTATTTCGTTAGAGCTGTGAAACGAAAATCATTCCAGTGAGTAACGTCTGACAATTTTATAAGTTTAGTGATCAAAATTTGACATTTGAAACCGTAATGAGCAATCGATGATAACTATCTAAATTTAGTGATTATTGAGATAATTGACTCCCTAAATTATATGTAATGTATATTGAAATCTTTCTTTTTTATTTTTCCCCTTTCCTTAAGGCCAACTATCAGTTATTGACTTGTATTAAACAATATTGTTATTGGTCTAATTTTCCTAGTTAGAGGTTGTTTGGTGTCGGAAAGTTGGAAAGAATTTTGATTTTTTGGAGAATGTTAAGTTTAAAATGACTTTGAGATAAAAGTTAGAAAAACCATCAGGACCAAAAAGGTCCTTAATACAAAGTTTGTGAGGTAAAATAGAATTATGTTTTAAGGTCGGCTTTAAATTAAAATTAAGTCTCTGTTCTTTAACACAATTATTACAATTTATAAACTAATTTATAACACTGTATATGGTTTATAAACTAATTTATTTATATTTTTGAGGTAAAAAAATGATAGAAAATTGGAAAGAGAAAGTGTGTGTAGTTAAAAAGTAGTTTGAGAAATTGTATAATTTATAAATTGATTTATAAACCAATTCATTTGATTTACCTAACGGATGCTAAACAACACAAATTTTCATATCATTTTTTAACTACACAAATTTTCTCTCTCCACTTTTTAATCACACATTTTACCTCAAAAATATAAATAAATCAATTTATAATTGTAATATTGTTACCTTTACATAGCTTATACCCATATTTTTTCATGATTCACTCAATTATATTAGAAAGAAATATTTTAAATTTACCCAATCAATACTCAAATAAATATAGGAAATGATTTATCAAATCAATTAGGTTATCTTCTAGACCGATGTTGGTGGTGATTTCTAGTTCTAACTGAGCTTTGAATTGTCTTCAGTTTTCAGTTTTTTGTTTGTTTATTATAATTTGGGGTTTTGGATTATACTTCAATATCACCCTGCAAAATTGACCACCAGGCCAAAATCAGTTCAATCGGAATATCACGCACACACTTCATTTGAAGGACACAGCAAGTATTCATACACAATGTGATGATACAATTTTAGGAAACAAATTCTAAAACTATTTTTGATATGATTTTTGATGAGTAAAATTACAGTTTATTAACCTTTTTTAATTTAACACGTGTCAAAATGATCGATCCATATTTACCCTATGTTTGTATTCCATTATTCACAACTTCATTTTTTTAAACTTATTTTCAACAATACATTTTATCAATAAAATAATTTACACCAAAAATAAAATAAAAAATCGTAATTTTTAACAACACATTCTTCCAAAAAATACTGCTACATACTTATATTTACATTCGTAAATAATGGGGCTCAAACAAGGGCTTAAGCTTACACTTTTAAGACATTATTAAGTACCATATTGTAGTGTGCATGAACAAGTCAACTCGATCAATCATGGTCCAACATATTGAGAGTGACGAATACCGTGTAGTAAAGATAGGGAACCTATTGGATTGAGCGAATGGATGGTTACTCGGTGATTTGCTTAGAAAAAGCTGTAGGAAAATGAGATTCCATCTCAAAAGATTAGCATCGTAGGTTGAGATACACAATCCCTTATAAGTCCATTATTTAACTCGTATCTAATCAATATAGGATTCGTTCACACTTTCCCAATAATCCTCCTTAGCACGAAATACTATATCATTATGACCCCCCTTCAATTGATAGTTTATCTCTCTCTTCATCAAATCAGAAAGAAATACATGCTCTATCAAGTTTCAACTCATCCACTGCGTCAAGATCACTGATAAGTGTATTTTATACACTTATGAATATGTCAAAATTAGGATATTTCATTGTAGTTTTAGAATAAATTCTACCTCAGTTGTGTTTATTTGTTGTTATTTCAGATTTTATTCAAAAAGAGGGAAAATGAAGCAATTGAGGGAAATAAAGGTCAAGTTAAATATAGTGGGAGAGTAATTGGTCTTAACTTTGAAGAAGTCAAAAGATTGAGCTTAATTGAAGAGAATCGAAGTTTTGGGGTCAAACTGATCAAATCAGAAGTTGAGGACGCACACGCAAATAAAACTCAAGGACTAACTTGAAAGGCAAAGAAAAGATGGAGATTTTCCAAAAAGGCTATATCACGCGATCTCCGCCTTAACCTAGGCGCGATCGCTACTTGTGCGTAAATTTTCAACATATGTGAAAACAACCATACCACGTGATCGCTGTATGCAAGACCACGCGATGGGGTGGGTTTCCGATTGGGCCAAACTTGGACCGTTTTGTGCGGGTTTGACAGAATTTTTGCTCGTGTTCGCTCTAAATTATATATACAGCATGAGGGGCAATGAAAAAAAGACTTTTGCTCAGCCTCCTAACACAGTTTCTTGGCGATTTTGCATCAATTAATCGAGAGATTCAAGCAAGGCAAAAGGAATAGAGATTAGAAGATTAACACGAGAATTCAACTCTTGGTGCAAGATTTCGTTTCTTCTTGTTAATTTTACAAATTCCATTATGAGATATTATTATTTTTATCGTTTTTGTTTTTCATTTTCATTTATGATGTGTAACTAATTTTAATGTTGGGATGAACGATGTAGCCTAGTTGATTATTTTAATTCCACATTCTTTTGTTTTAATGATTCATTGCATGTGTTGATTTATTATTGTGTTTAATGCATGAGTTAATTGACCACTAATTCTTGATTCAATGTGTTGTTTCCATAATCCGAGATGTGAGTTAATAACATAGATCTAGGGAATAAATCAAGTAATTGAACGAGAGATAGAGATATACTCTTGTTATTATTGCGGTCGTGTGTGAATTCTTGCTTGTTATGCATCTTGATAAGGAATATTCGGACTCTCTGTAGAGATACATGGTTGACTTATTTAGGTAGGGTTGATTTAAACTCAAGAGAGGAATTTAAATTTAAATTAGTGAATTCGACCGAACACATATTTAGAAAATAAAACATGGAATTTGAGTTAATTTAATCAGCTATGTGAAATCGTTCATCCCAACATTAAAATTAGTTACAAATCATAAATGAAGAACAAAAACGATAAAAATAATAATATCTCATAATGGAATTTGTAAAATTAATAAGAAGAAAAGAAATCTTGCACCAAGAGTTGAATTCCCGTGTTAATCTTCTAATCTCTACTCATTTTGCCTTACTTGAATCTCCCAATTAATTGATGCAAAATCGCCAAAAAATTGTGTTAGGAGGCTGATGCACAGATCAATTATGCCACAACTGAGTGTATTTTCCTTCGAAAAATTCAGGTCTTATCTCATTGGATCAAAAGTGGTTGTCTACACTGATTACTCGGCATTGAAGTATTTGTTTGGGAAAAAGGATGCAAAGCCTAGACTAATCAGATGGGTTTTACTGCTTCAAGAGTTTGATATTGAAGTTAGGGATAAAAAAGGTACAGAAAATCAGATTGCAGACCATTTATCCAGATTGGAACAGGCAGATCAAGGGACTATTGAGGAAATAAATGAAGTGTTTCCAGATGAACAGTTGATACTTTTAGCTTACATGCTACAGGTGGAAAAGGATAAGGGTCGTTAGTTCGCAGATTATGTAAACTACTTGGTCAACAATGTTTTGCCACCTAATTTCACATACCAGCAAAAGAAGAAATTCTTCTATGATTTAAAATTCTTATATTGGGAAGACCCATTTTTGTACCGAAGGGGACCAGATCAAATAATCAGACGGTGTATACCAGATGAGGAAATCATTCCTGTTCTTGAAAGGTGCCATTCATCTCCATATGGTGGACACATGGGATCTACAAAAACAGCAGCGAAGGTATTGCAATGTGGTTTTTATTGGCCTACTGCTTTTATAGATGTTTTTTCTTTCTTTAAAGCTTGTGACAGTTGCCAAAGAGGAAATATATCATCAAAGCATGAGATACCACTTAACAGTGTTTTGGAAGTTGAAGTGTTCGATGTGTGAGGAATGACTTCATGGGCCCATTCCCGCCTTCATACAACAACAAGTATATACTGGTGGCAATAGATTATATATCGAAGTGGGTAGAAGCAAAAACATGTCCAACAAATGATGCTTGAATTGTAGTTGACATTATCAGAAAAAACATTTTTACTCGGTTCGGAGCACCAAGGGAAATCATAAGTGATGGAGGGACTCATTTTAACAACAGGTTATTCAAGGTAGTATTGGCTAAATATGGGACTCATCATCGCATGTGGACAACTTATCATCCATAGACCAGTGGGCAGGTGGAAACATCAAACAGACAGTTGAAAAGGATTTTGGAAACAACAGTAAAATCATCTCGAAAAGATTGGGCGAATAAATTGGATGATGTTTTGTGGGCGTACAGAACTGCTTTCAAAACCCCTATTGGGATGTCACCATTCCAGTTGGTGTTTGGAAAAGCATGTCACTTGTCTGTTGAGTTTGAACACAAGGCATATTGGGCTTTAAAACAGTTGAATCTTGATATGGACTTGGCCAAGGATCAAAGGTTTCTGCAACTCAATGCATTGGATGAGTTTCGCCTAGCAACTTATGAGAATGCATCAATCTACAGGGATATGACTAAGAAATGGCATGATCGACATATTCACAAGAGAGAGTTTCAGGTGGGAGATCAAGTACTCTTGTACAACTCACGCTTGAAGCTATTTTTGGAAAAATTGAGGTCTAGATGGTCAGGTCTATTCACAATTGCACAAGTGTTTCCATATGGCACGTTTGAGCTTCATCATCCAACAAAAGGGAATATTAAAGTCAATGGGCAGAGAATCAAGCATTACTTTGAGGTGAATTTTGCAAAGGAAAAGTCATATATTGACATTGCCATTCCAGAGTGACCAACACACAAAGTCGGGCTTGAGACTATAAACGAAGCGCTTGTTGGGAGGCAACCCAATTTTCTTCTATTTTATTTATTATGCTTCCGTTTTTTCCCCTTTATTCAGTTATTTCATCATTTTATCATAGATATATACACAACTTGTGCTTGTTATGGCATTAGTGCATTTTAATATGTTTATGCGTAACTTTCATAGCATAGTAGCCTCATTGTGCATGTTTAGGCATTTTAGGCACATTTTAGATTTTTAATAAATTTCTAGTGGTTTAGGTGTTAGTCGTCATTCCCAACTCACACTCACTAGTTTAACATGGATAGAGGGTCAGAGATTCATTGACGTGTAGTGCAATACATATTGGAGTTGACCTGGGTTTTCAAAATGAAATTACAAAATTTTGAAAAATAAGCTTCACACGGGTCATTGTTGCGATCGCTACCTCTACCTAAGCGTGATTGCGACATAGTGCAAAAATTTCAATATATTTTTTTCATCAACCACACGATCGCTAGTGGTTACACCACACGATCGCGTATGATTACTGAACACGAGAATCAAGTTTAAAAACCCGGCGCCTGACTCTTTTCTCCTATTCATGCTGCCGGGTTTGTTCCATTCCACTCGCCAAATTTTCATTCTTTTCACCAAATTTAGTATACCCATCATCCAAGAGGTGTAAACTCGAAGTCACAACACTTTCAAAACACAAAATCAAGGTATGCATTTCCATTAAATTGATTTTTTTTTTCCTTTTAACCGGTTTTAGCCCTATTTTTGCAAAATTCGAGATTTGGTTTGATTGGAGAACGGTTTAGGTTAGATTTTGGATTAATTGTGTGTTGTGATGTTGGGTAAACAAATTTGGGATGCTCCCATTTCAATAATGTTGTGATTTGTTCATTGAATTTTTGCACATCCAAAGTGTTCGACATAATGCTCCCATGAAAACTTTGCTTCAATTTGAGAAATCCCCTCGAGCATTCATCTTCATTACATGTTTTTCATTGGATTTATACTATAATTTCACATTTTGGCACATTACAATGCACAAAAAAGCATGTTTGAAATTCTAGCACCATTGCAAGCCGTATTGCACCACTGCGAGGCCGTTGCAGGGCCATTGCAAGCTCACGTCACTACTTCATCCTTTCATTTCACTAGTCATTTGTTCTCCATTTGCCCTCAAATTTTAATATGATGTTTATGAAGTGAAGTGCTTTCTTGTGCCCGAAACACTTTTCAAAAATTTATATTTTTTTCGACACAATAACCGAGGTTGAAAAGCACCGGTCAATACTTCGTTTTTCTTGTCTATTTTACATTTTTTTCACAAGTTTGGGGGTGTTTACAATTGTTCTTGTATTTTTCTACTTGACCATTGATTCTAAAGACATGTTTCCTTTATTATAGGTACGATTATGCCTCCAAAAGCCACCGTTTCACAGAAAGGTAAGGAAAGGGCTGGACCCTCTAAGAGGCGAAGAAGAGCTTCGACCATTGATGCAGAAGCAGATCAGGGAGATGTGGGTAAGGAGATGTGGAGCGAAAGGGAGGTAATCGTAGCAGATTTCCCCCATACTGAGCTAGCCTATTTGATAGAGCAATCGGGATGGCACAAGTTGGCTGGCACACCTCACAAGCCTTATCCTTTGCTGGTCAAAGAGTTCCTTGCCAACTTCAATCATGCTATAGAAACAGAAGGTGGTGTCGCACAAGTTCAGGACTTGGGGTTAGGGGTAAGTGGATTAGATTTTCACCAACTGTCATTGAAAGGGTATTGGAGTTGACGAGAGAGGGAATTGAGCAAGTCCCAACTGATATAGACATCGATCTGATTACCAGCTTCCTTTATGGTCAAGCAATGTTGAATTGGAAAGGCTGGGCCGCTTCGAGCATGGTGAACTAACTGAAAGCATTAGGATTCTGAATATTTTCATGTGCCATAACATAGACCCTACCTCGCACATGACTTAATTCAATGAAGATAGGGAAAGACCGATTCACCATCTGGCCAGGGGACGCAAGTTAGATTTGGGACGACAATCCGAACTTCTAGGTCCACTTTACTACTCTTCATGACCTATACACTTGCGGGGGTATATCGCATCGTGAGATATCGGTGAACAATCATCGCCTTAGGTGAGCGAGCACAACCTCCTTAAAGTCAACCATGGATACTGTATTGCTTGTAACACTTGGTCATATAGTAAAAAAATGCTGATAAGCGTGTTATGTAACATATTGAAAAATAATATATCTCTTCTCCCACTCTCCAGGTAGAAAACCAATTTGGGATTTTTTTTTTCAACAATTACTTTCAATAATTTCAACTTCAAGAACCCTGAGAAGCAAAATTGATGGCACTCATGAAGATACGATACAAGACAAGGCGATGATCTTCTTGGACCATTGGGAGCACTAGACGAGGGCGTGATGGGATAACAACTTCAAACAAGCATAAAATTCGCATACGGTGTTAGAATCGCTATTATGACCACTTTTCGGAAAGCTCTCGAAGAGTTGGACAAAACTCACCGCTTTATCGTGATGTATGATAGACTTCAGCCATTTGAGGACATTATCTTTGTTAAAAATGCACTTTTCCATATTTAGTTATTAATTTTTGTGGTTTCGTATATTATTTTGATAGGTCTAGCCTATTAAGGGACTATTGGCCCACTAGTGTTTATTATTTAAGTTGTTTACATTTTGCTCTAGATTTCTTGGTTGATTTCGAATAAAAGACTTATTTTCGTTCGAATTGCAATCCGTTTTTGTCTATCTTGTGTTTGCATAGACGGTGGTCTACATTAAAAATTCATCTCATTTCGGAGTTTGTGTACTGTGTACATACTACATACATACGAATGCTTCAGATATTTATGTATTCTGATGTTTTCAATTTTTGATACTTTGGGTGTACGGCAATTATGGATTGTAGTGAAAATATCTGACTATTCCAGGAGAGTTGATATGGGAGATCGTGAAGAAAACAATTAGCCCATGTTCTCTTTGCTGTTTTGAGGTCGTTTTCTGTTTTTATTTTCGAAAACGCTAAAAACGCGTTCTCTTTACCATTTTCGAAAACGCATTTTGGAAAACAAAAAAAAATTTGTACACAAAACGAAAAACGCCCGAAACATCGTTTTGGGCGTTTTGTGTGTATTTCGACAAAAAATATCCAAAACGCGGAAAACGTATTTTGGGAATTTTTTTTTTTTTTAATTATAGAATTATCTTAACTTAGAACTAAGCTTAATATAAAGTTTTTATTTTTTATTTTTTTATTATTCTTTTTAGAATTATCCCAGTTTGAAACTAAGCCTAAATAAAGAATTTTTTTTTTTTTTTTTAGAATTATCCTAACTTGGAACTTAGTTTAAATAAAGTTTTATTCAATTCAATATCAACATTACAAAAAAAATATTAAATGAGAATTCTTGTTGTTATATTTCAAAAAATGTAATGATAAATGGACTCTGGTGGTTTTGAAAGAACTTGCATTTTCTGGATTTTAATAGAAGTAGAGCTTTCTCAAGTCCCGAACCTGACCAAGCTGTGTTAATATAGACTCTTAATGCTCACATTAGTGTGTTGCATGTAACCATATTTTTAGTGTATTGTGAAAGGAAATTTGAGTTGGAGTTAGTAGTATTCTGCAAGCAAATTAATTAAAAATAGTTTAAATAGTGTTCTGCAAAATTTCAAACAGAACATGTTTTCCAACTTTTCATTTTCAAAAACAGTTTTCAGAAATGACAAACCAAACGCGTTTTCAGCAAATTTGAAAACAAAAATGAAAACACAAAACACAAAACATTTTCAAAAATGAAAATACAAAATAAAATACAAACAGAACGCCACCTTAGTTTTTCATCACAGGTGCATATTTTGTTGATCTTTAATATTAATTTATTATTGGGGAATGCATACTTTTCCGAGGGTTGTTGATTTTACCTTGAAAAATGCAAGTTGAAAGGTAACATGGTTTCTTTTGTTTCTAGCATTTAAACGTGTTTGTATCAGAAAACAATGTGATTTTTATTACAATAGACTAAACTTTCCCAGACAACTAGGTTATTATATGGTTATGTGACTAGAGGCATCGACTTCTAGTCTAAAGATGGTCTTCATATTATGAATATTGAAAGGTGGTGAATGATATGGTGATGCAATAAGGTCAGGTTGATTTGTCTCTCGAAAATGACTTGTCAAGCAATTTGAATAAGTTTGTGATTGTTGACACATAAAAATACCTAATTCAAAAGCTCAATATGGAAGTCCAAAATATAAGAGTCCATTACAAACATTAAGTTAATGTGGAGGAATCTGAGCAGTTGGGCAATGAGCAAGCAAAGAAATAGTTTCCACAATTTACACCGAAATTCAAGGTAATCTTTTGGAGCCATTACTAGCAGTTACCACAACGTGAACAATTAATGAGAACATGGATGAAGCAAGTTGAATCATCATGAGAAGGTCCTAGAAAATGTGGACATCAGTTATTTCACATCAGATCTGAAGCCAAGATGGTAAATTAGAAATTTAAAGTAACAAGTAGTTAGTAGAATTTGTGTGTATATATATATATATTGTAGAAAGTTAGACATTTAGAAGGACCAACACATCAAAACTCTCGAAGTAGAGATGTAATTTTCTTATCTTAGATTTTGGAACTATCATAGTTTAATTTGTGTGCTTGTACCCCTTAGAAGCGTCTTGTAAATCAAGATTTCTTTAGTGCAAACACTCCCTTTTTAGGATTGTCTCAAGAGATTTGTCTCTTACACTTTCGTATGATCCATTTTAATTGTTAGCACGAGCGAATCAACACCCGCATGAAACAATGATAAATGCATTTTGTGCACTTATTTAGGCTCTAAAACTAAACAATTTATTTGTTGTTGTATAGTTTTCTACTTAATTTGTTGCATGTTGTGTTTATTTTAGTTATTGACCTGAAGCATAGATATTTGATGAATTGGAGTGAGACCAATTAAATTACATTATAGACTCACTTTTAAACCATGGAAGTGAAGGACAAGAATCGAAAATAAACCCAAAGCTAAGTTTGGGATTGAATTGCATCAATCTAAAGAAGGACATGTTGAGCAATTAAATTTGGAGGACTAAGGTGACCAAAACAAAGAAACAACCAAGCCATTGTCTAGCTATAGCTGAGCGATCGCTAGAAAGCTTGTTGTGGAAGCATAATGATACAGGTTACAATCAAGCAATCACCTTGGTTATAACCAAGTGATCACTTGGAGCAAACACACAACTTTGTTTCCTTCTTAAACTCATTCTAATATGTTTTGGACTCGATTTTCTTGACCTACTATAAATACAAGATGGCACAAAAGCAATATAAGTTATCGAGGAGCTTACTTGGAGATTAAAGAACAAGAAAACCTAAAGATTTGCATCAAACTTTCATTCAACGACGAATCAAATTCTTATTTCCAGGTGATGAAAACAAATAACTCTTGTTTTTTTATTCCAAAATGATGTTAGGCTAATTACTAAATTGTGTTAGGATCATGATGAACCTTTTATTTAATATTGTTAAATTTTGGTTTTTGTTTGACTTTAAGACAATTTATTGATTTTGAGTAATTAATATTATTCTTTCACATAAATCTACAATTATGTGCGCATTAATTGTATGATATGTTATAACTTGTTTTCGAAATAATGAAAACTAGTTAGACTTATATTTATTGTCATAAAGTTCGATAAATAATAGAAATACACCGCTATACTTTATGTGATCTTTAAATGTTCATAAATCTTTTAATGCTTTTATAAATGTTCGCATTCATCACAAATATATAGGCGTGTCAATTAAAAGAATATGTTTATCTCTACTCGAGAGAGAGTCTTCAAAAAATTAGGAATATTGATCTTCATTATCGAAAAATTGTTGTCAATCTAATAACCCGAAATTAACATAATAAAATAAAAGTGGATTCTAAGTCTTAGCACTACATACACGACGCATTTAATCAAACCAATCATTCAAAGGGATTTGCAATTAGTTAAATTTTCAGTTAAGGATAGAAACTTAGAAAATAATTTATCATAATCCTTCTGGAAACAATACATGAAAGCGGCTGCCTCACATTTTCTTTTCTTTTTATTTTCTTGGGTCCCAGAGTTTCCACGGACCTCTCTTCTTTATCTTCGTGTTAAAAAGATATAAGCAACTGCCCATATTGGTGAATGGTGATCCATATCATCCATGAGTGCTTTTAGCTATATGCTTGAGACTTTATTTTTGGGCTTTGGATTAGTGCATTTATATGGTTCCATTCTGTTAATTTCATCAGAACAGGTTTCTCTGTTCTTTTTATGATGGCACCTTTAGATTTGCATAAATATATTGTCATTTCTCCATGAATTTGTTGGGAATAGAATAAACTCTCATTTTAGTTTCCCCACATAATCTTTTTGTTGTTCAAAAAAATAACAAACAAAAAAATACATCTGTACATGACGGGAAATTTACAAATAGTCAAAGTTTTTCACTATATGAAAAATTGTTACAATTATATAGAATTTCATTCACCAAACACTCAAATATCTTAATCTTAATCTTAATATATATAAAAGTAGAATAGCCGTCACCAAAATACACACATAGTTTCCCGCAAAAAGACTTTCTAAATTTGAAATTTTTTTGTTAAAAAATAGTATATTAAATATTTTAGCAATTATTATTTTACATGTTTCATTAATTACATTGGCATCCGTGCTATGCTATTAATAACATCAAAATGTTATTTTTTCTATTTTTTTGTATTATTCTTTTAATAATTATTGTATTATTTTGAAATAAAAAATATGTAATATGAGTGTCAAATTAAATATCACAGTGAGAAGTATAATGCAAACTAACAAGTTAGAGCAAATTGTAAATATATTGTCCGTAAAATCATATAAAAATTAAAGGTAAAGTTCTATTTTTTTATTTTTCCTCAATATCTAATTCATTTTAAATTATATCATTTAAATCCTATAATATTATCTATAATTAGTTAGCTAAATTCATTTTAGTCATAGATGAATAATTTATGTTCTGATTTTTTCTCATCAAATTAAAATAAATAATAAATATACAAAATTTAAGGCTAGATTTCTTCAATTTCTTCATCATTTTCACATTATTTTTATTTATTTACTGATTCTATTCATTTTTCTATTTTTCATTATAAATTTAAATAACTAAAATATGCAAAAATATATTACAGATTTTAACAATTAGTTCATATAATTTCTATTAAACAATTGATCAATCAGTAATTTTTATTAAAATAATAATGTAACAATATGAATAAAGAAATTGTCAGTATGAAGAAAGAAGAATCAATTAATGTAACAATATTTATTAAAATTAATGATTATTTTTTAGAAAAACACTTGAAATTAATAATTAATGCTTAAAAAAATCAAATTATACCAAAAAAGTCTATCCTACACCTCTTTTTGGAAAGAATATGATGAAAAACAATATATGAGAAGAAAATCGTCGATCTTAAGGATAATATGTAAGTTGAGTTTTGCACATATATTGTATGAGCCAAATTTTGTAGTTCAAAAGTTTTTTAAAAAAGAAAAATTCATTTATTGAACATTAATTTCAGAAATGAAGTTGATATGTTCACGGTACAATATCTAAAACACTTAATTTATGATCTGTTTTCCTGTAAAGATGATAAAATAATTCAACAGTTTACAATTTTATTAAAATATTAAAAAAAATAATTATATGCTGTAAAAAATGGTGAAACTTTATTTCTTAATTTTATTAACATATATAGACAAAAAGACTCACTATATATATTTTATTTATATTTTCATTAATAATTTTTTATTGACATATAATTAAATATGCATTTAATTATGTTCAATTAAATGCATCGAATTTAAAAATTAAAAATTATTAATCATACGAAGGATCTCTTGAGTTGAATTGTGCATCGTCAATATTACTTAATTTGTTACATTTATTTATATATAGGACCGCATATATTTAATTTATAACAATTACTTTATTTTATATAAATTATAATATTTTGAGGGTTATTATTTTTATTCACGTTAGTCAAAAATATTTGGAAGAAATTTTTTATTTATTTTATACAACATATATTTGAAAAATTGCATTATTTAATTTAAATTTGAGCAATTGTTTAAATATATTTTGTTTATAGCAAGTTTCGTGTATCACACGGGTGTGAGCAACCAAAAACTGTACAAACAATGTATTATTTAAAGAAGTTTTTCAAAATTGATGAGAGTTGTAATTTATTTTCATTTTTAGCATTCGTTGACAGTCTGTATCATTAATCAAAGCAAATTATGTGTTCAATTTTTTTCTTATTTGTAATGATATTTACAGTAAAGTTATTTCATATTCTTCTTCCATGCAACGCACGAGTGTCATACTAGTTGTAGGAAAAATAACCAAGGTTTACCTCATTTATTTTTATCATCTCTTTTGTTCACAACATTTGAAAAAAAAAAGTAAGTCCCCTGACACATTTTGATGGTCCCAATTCTCAAACCAGAGAATTAATGTATATATACTCCACCATATAAGTATAATCACTTAGAATTTTTTGAAAAAAAACTTCATTTTAATTTACCCACAGGATCTTTTTATTGTTTAAAGAAAAATAGCAAACAAAGAAATATATAAAGATATGACACAAAATTTATGGATTGTCAAAGATTTCCACTATATGAAAACAATCATATAGAATCTCACTCACCCAACCCTCCAATTATTGTAGGAAAAATATTCAAATTTTATCATATCTATCAATTTTTAGCTCTTTGTACAATCCACAAAGAAAACAAGAAAACCAAGATAGTAGAGTCATAAACTACAATTTTTCTTCACAAAATTCTCTAGTCAACATACTCTAAAATAATGAATAACATCATCTATTTATAGTACTAACTAATACTACATCGAAGTCAAATTCTAATTCAAAAAAAAAAAAAAAAAAACTCAATTTTTATTTTAATTCATTTTTGCAATAGTAGTCCTCAAAATTCCAAAACAATCCTAATTGGAATTCTTTTCAAACACATGGAACAAGATAAGTCGATTATTTTATTGTCTTCTTGTTTAATAAATGCGTGACTGAGTTGCTGAATGTGGATGTGAAAATAGAGGAAAAAGATAAGTTGATTATTTTATTTTCTTCTTGTTTAAATCATATAAGACGTTGATGATCATGTTGTTAGTTGGTAGATCTACTTTGAGAGTGAATGATGTTTCGATTGCTTTGTTACAGACGACTAACATGTAGAAGCCATATGATAATATGAATGATGATCGGGTTCTATTGACCACTTCCGAGAATATGTATGGTAGAGGTGAAAATCGAGGATGAAATTATGGACGGATGGATTGTTCTCAATCTCGTTCAAGGAGACGTAGAATGTTATTAGTTATTACTGTCATAAGAAGGGACATGTTAGAAGAGAGTAATGTGGTGGAGGTTAAAGAAGTTTTAAAGAATTCATATTTTACAAATGTGGTGGGAGATAATTATGATCCTAAAGATGTTTGATGTTTTGCTAATTACGAGAGTCCAGTTAGTGAGTGATTTTTTGGATTTTAGATGCTCTTACTATGTGTCCAAATTGAGATTGATTTGAGAATTATAAGTTATGTAATGAACGTCATGTTTTTGTATTTGATAATAAAAAACTCGAAGTTAAGTGTTCAGGTACTTTGAATGTGAAGATATTTGATGGAGTGATGAAAAGAATAACACGTGTTTTGCATGTTCCAAAATCTAAGCCGCGACTGTGCACCTTCTCACAATCATTAAAAAGATTTATTTAATTATAATATGCATAGCAACTATCACTATTAAATGCATCCAAAGATCTACGATCGTTCTCTGACGCATGGGGGGCCAATGATTTGTAAGATTCCTGACCTCATGAAATACAAGAAAGATATAGATTCAGATGTCAAGGTCGGCCCATTTGCTCGATCTTATCTAGATGTCCTCCATCAAAATTCAAATAAGATCGATCATAGAGTGCTCATGCTATTTTTCTTGCACAAGATCGAATTTATCTAGTCGATCTGGATTTAAAAGCCCACATAAGATTATGATGCATTACTCTTGATTTTTTTAAACTTCATAAATGGGCCATATCTTGGACTCAACAAATTAGACACACTTCCTACTTAAGAGCTACTTCCCAAAAAGAAAGTCCAATTCATACATGGACTTTTCTTTTACAATGTAAACTCATTCAATAAGAACTTCCTCTCCTATTAGGAGAGGATTACTACGTGCTTTGAGCCATATAAATAAAGCTCCTTGACCAACATACGATTACTACAGTCATCAACATTAAATTTCTTTTCTCTATTTTTATCTTTTCCAGAAAACTAATTATCACACCGAATGACATGAAGATGAAATTTCTGCTCGCCTTTTTTGTAGGTCAATCGAAGGAATTCGGATAATCTTTTCAGCAATCTTATAGCTTTTGATCTTGCCACGTCAATGTCAGTATTCTTTACAACATCATTCACGATGATGAAATCATAGAATTTAAATTTTCTATTTTAATTGAATTGCTTTACCTGAATTTATGTACATGAATGTAATATAGTTTTGAAACATTTAATATTAATCAAATAGTTTAAGAATAAATAAGATGCAATATTTTTGGAGATTTTTTACATTTTAACGGTCTTCATATGAAAATTTTCTTGTTTTGGAAAGTCTCCTTTTTCCTAGTTGTCAATGTCTTTCAATTACAAATAATTAGAGAAATTACAGGAGTTAGTAATCTTGATTTATTTTAATATATAATATAATATCAAGTATTTATAGTATATAATATATAATAAAGTATCGTGTAATATATTATAAATTATTTTACATTTGTTGATTATGTGTGATTCTTTCCCTAGATGTGTACATAAATGGAGACGTGCCAATGCAACCTGACAGCCCAACCCAACAAGGTAGAATATTTCGAGCCTGCGCCACGCCTTGGACGACCCATGCCAGCCGTCCATTACCAAGATTGTCGAAAAAGCTCATTAATTAAATTTCGATAATATTGTAACTGTTATAAATAATGTATATATATGTGAATGACATTTGATATGATCCGGACCGGGCATCGAAGGGCAAAGTCGAGTCATCGGCAATATGACAATGATCTACGTGCAAAACGGAGTAAGTTCCATATTGGGGTTGAGTCGAGAAGAGGGACGGATCAGGTCAAATCAATGTCCTATCGTCAAATTTATCTTTCCAGTAGTTTAATTCTTGTTTAATTTCGTGTTTAAATCTGATCTAGATCTTTCCTAGGTTTTAATTTCGTTATTCCGCGTTGTTCGACGAGATTCCCCGAATGGGATCCATCATCTGGTATCAGAGCTTGGATCTATTTCAGATTCTTGCGTTTCTTGAATTTTCTTGATTTTTTTTTGTGTTCTTCGCATTCTTCTTGTCATTCATAAATTTTTTTCAATTTGATCCATAAGACTCAGTCCCAAAAATTCAAAAGTGTTTTTCTTCTTGGTTTTTCGTCCAAATTCAGTTCCGTTTTTTCTGTCATATTCCTAGTCCAATTCTCTGGCAGATTAAAAAAAAAATCCGAAAATTCCCAAATATTCTCCAAATATTCCGAATTTCCTTGTTCGTGTCTTAAAAATGTTTGATAGAGAGGTTTCCACGTCTTCATCTTCTATTGGAGACAGAAAACAGCTCGGGGTGTGAATAGAAGGAATGAACAGGGTAATGATGATATTGCAGCAATGAGGGCACAATTTGAGAGGTTTATGGCTCAGATGGGGAATCTAGGTGGAGAGCGTGAACAAAGACATCGGAATCAATCTCATGATGGTTCTTAGGTTAGGAGAGGTAATAGGCGTGAATGTCATGCTAGGTACGAAGATGGGATGGATGAAAGGCCATTGAAGCTAAAAGAGACATCAAAACGGGAGAGTAGTGATCATGTTCACAAAAGGAGGGAGGAACCGACAACCAAAGGTAAAAATAATTCTGATTACAAGTCTCTTAAGGATAAAAATATTAAGTGCTTTAAATGTTTGGAACGAGGTCACATTGCACTTGATTGTCTACGTAAAAAGGATAGGTGTGATAGTGAAGGGGCTAAAAGTGTTATGGTGGATGAGTCAATTATTGACAGGCATGCTCTTAGCGTTAGGCGTAAGGTGAATGTTTTGGAAAATGTGGAAGGACAGAAGGATAATATTTTTCGCACTAGATGCATCGTGAATGATAAAGTGTGTAGCATGGTGATTGAGGGGGAAGTTGTACTAATGTAGTTAGTACAATATTGGTGGAAAAATAAGGCTTACCTTTAATGAAATATCCAACACCTTATAAATTACAATGGTTGACTGAATCGGGGGAAGTTAAGGTGAAGAGACTCGCCTTGGTGACTTTTTCTTTTGGTGGATATGCTGATGAGGTAGTTTGTGACGTGGTGCCTATGCAAATTAGTCACATATTGTTGGGGAGGCCTTGGCAACATGAAAGGGCTGTGCTACATGATGGGTATACGAATAGATACAGCCTGGTAAAAGGGGGAAAAGTTTACTCTAATGCCATTATTTCCAACTGAAGCCCTGAAAGATCAATTGAAAGTGAAAAGTTAGTTTGAGGGGAAAAATAAGAGAGTTGAGGCCACGATCTCAGAAAAAGGAGAGAGAGTGGAAATTAACGAAAAGAGAGTTGAGGCCACGACCTCAGAAAAATGAGAGGGAGTGAAAAATAAAGAAAAGAGTGTTGATGTTCAAACCTCAGAAAAAGTAGATACTGAGTGCAAAAAGCAAAAGAAAAGAGAGTCTACCACAAAAATAAGTCTATTTGCACTTACTCACGCTAACACACCCCTCCCCAGTTCTTTAAAATATATTTTATAGGTACCGAAGTCAAATCATGAGTTTAAAACAGGAAAAAAACTTGTTGGCACAAATGAACAGCCCAAAAGGCCGAGAAAGTTGAAGGAGAAAAATGGGCAGTCCAAAATGTTGAAAGCAAGCACGAGGCATAAACATGATCATCGAGCCCAGAAAAGCAGAAGGAGTTTGAAAATCCGACCAAAATGGATTCAAGGTCGAATCCTTTCAAGAGAGGGAGTATGATATGATCCGGACCAGGCATCTAAGGGCAAAGTCGAGCCATCGGTAATATGCCAATGATCTACGTGCAAAACAGAGTAAGTTCCATGTTGGGGTCGAGCCGAGAAGAGGGACGGATCAGGCCAAATCAAGATCCTATCGTCAAATTTATCTTTCCAGTAGTTTAATTCTTGTTTAATTTCGTGTTTAAGTCTGATTTAGATCTTTCATAGGTTTTAATTTCGTTATTCCGCGTTATTCGACGAGATTCCCCGAATGGGATCTCATCAACATTACTATTATATCCATGTAAATTTTACATTATTACGATTGAACCATTGTCCACCCCTATAAATAGGGGCCTATATTACTCATTTGAAATACAATTAAGAGAAACAATTTCTCTCATTCTCTCTATCTCTCATTCTTGTTATTGTATTTTTGATAGTTTTACAACACGTTATTAGCACGATCTCTAGTCAATTGAGTAATATAACGGGAGTTTGCTTTACAGTTGCATCTAAATGATAAACCTCTATATCAGAAACCTGATTATTACTAATCAATGTTTCCTTTTCTCAAACTAAACAATTTTGGCTTTAGAAAATAACTCATATATTGTAGATCTGAAAACTTCAAGAAAGATCGAAACTTTGCATCTTTGTATGATTCAAAAAGTTCCATACGAGGAAAGAAATTTGGTCTCGTTGTTTTGCAAAAGGAGAAATTTGGAAAAGACGGCGAAATTTATCCAATTTTTCAAATTTCTGGTTGAACTGAAAAATAAAGATTCCGGCCGATCCAGATATCCAATCGACGATTAGCCACCGTCATCAGAACGGGCTTGTCGAGGAGAAGACTCATCTGAAATTTGGGGATGATCCGACGGCTGAAACAGAAGATATCGATCGGAGAAGAAATGCTGAAAACTGTGCAAAAACCAAAATCTGACTAAAAATTGAAACGCTTATCCCGAGCGATTCTGAACTCCTATCAATGATTGGCCAGGGGTATATCAACGGGCTTGTCTAGAAGAAGACTCGACTGAAATTTGGTGCCGATCCGACGGTTAAAACGGAAGTTATTGGCTGGAGAAGAAGATGTTGGCGTACTGAAAATGCTGATTCTGGCCAAATGGTTGGTCTTTTGGAGAAACGGAGACCACGAGCATGTTTAGGAAGTTGAGGCGCACATTCTGGTGATGGGTTGATTTTTCCGACCACTGGCACGTGTGGCCGACGGCGGCACGTGGGTTGCGCGTGAGTGGATTCTTGCGAGATTTTGAACTTCGGACCAAAAGTAAGTTTGTTCTAAATTAAATTTCAAACCTATTGACGGTTTCAATTTACTCATATGACCAATATATTAAAATATGGACGATTTTACCCTTGATGATACGTTAAAGCATATTAATCGTGATTTAACGAATTTGATTAATCATTATTAATGATCTGATGATAAGTGTTAATAGAATATATATTCTAAATTATTTAACACTACTATGTGATCAATATGATAAATTAAAAGATTTAAAAGTAACATAATAGTTGCCATGTCGTGATGTGTTGAGTATAACTCATTATCGTAACGACCTGGACTATTATAAATACTTTGACTAGATTTGGAGATATGACTTGCTCATTTAAGAAATGTAATTATTTCTTTATATTGTTACCACCTATATGGTTGGTTCTACTGATTTTAAATATTTCTACTCATATAAATTTGATATATTGTTATTCAATATTTCAACAAACGGTACAAGAAGTTATCATTACCAAAAGATTGTTGGATCTTAATGAAAATATTTTATCATTTGGTACCAGAAGTTACCACTATCTGTATTTGAAATGGTGGATGAAAATAAATTATTCAACAAAGAAATGTTGATGTATGATAAGATAATATCACATGATAGCACGGATATGGCTAATATGAAAATAATCTCATCAGTATTATGAAATAAATATTATATGATTGTGATAAGCAGTTTTGATCAAAGTTCTTGCACAAACACATATGTACTCTAGAAGAAGTACATATTTACTCCAGAAGAAGTAAAGATTATCATCTAAACATACTGAAATGATATTATTATTGCTCCTGAAGAAGCATAAACGAGTCATACATGCAAAATACAAAAGGGGGGAAACATTTATGATCCTCAAAAGTAGAGGTGTGTATCAGGTGTAATAATATTCCATACTCCACCACCCCTAATCTTTTTTTGTGTGTCTCAAGAGTAAGAATGCTCCGTACTCCACCACTCCTAATCCTTTTGAGGTTCACAAGATTAAAGTTCAAATACTCATCAACATTAGAGGTGTGTCTCAAAAGTAAGAATACTCCATACTCTACCACCCCAATATTTTGAGATTTACAAGGATAGATTTTCATTAACCGGACTCCATTTTCGCTTGGTACCCCTTCCTTGCGACCAATCTATCTTAACTCCTACTGGATCTTGTATTGGAACATATGATTGTAGCTTTTCCAGCAGTTCATCGATAGTGGGAGCAAAAATAAGGATCCTCCTAGAAAATGGAGAGATGAATCCCTATTCCACAGCATAATCAAGAAATGTTAGTAAACCATCGAAGAAGTTGTTAACATTTAAAAGCTCAATAGGCTTAGTATGGAGACCCAGCTGAGATCATGAGGTAATATTAAAGATTTCCTCTAAAGTACCAAAACCTCCAGGCATAGCAATGAAGGCATCAGAACCATATAACATGCAAGTTATGCGTTCATGGATAGATAACGTCTGTACTTCATGCCCTCGTATTTTGCCTGCGATATCAGCTAAAGGAACGGGTATAACACCTATCACTCTTGCTTTTTCTGCTTGAGCGGATTGTGAAACACAACCCATCAATCAACTACTACCCCCTCCATATACTAGATTGATACCTCTCTCTCCCAACTTCTTCCCTAGAAGCATTGATACTTCTAGATACTTAAAGCCTCTCCCGATTTTTGATCCAAAAAATACACAGATAGTTTTGATCTATCGAAGTTTTGATCCCTCCATCTTTTAAGAATAAAAGGAAGGAAAACTTACAAGAAATTTTTATTTTGGGATGCTTTAAACTGCGAAATTATCTGACGTTTTAAACTTGAAAATATTCATTATTTACTGCTCTTCTTTTGAAAAAGTGCTATTTTCTTTGGACTAAATGACACCACTTTTGAACTTGTCTTTGACAGCGTATATTTTGCTCCATAATGGATACTCTTTCGGTGATCTCTCAGTAACAATCTGTTAATACGTGAAAAATACAAAATACTTTGTTAAAATATATACACTATACTGATTTACCTTGTATAAATGTTGAGTAGCCAAAATATCGTTGTTTATAACAGCCTGGCAAATATGATCTTTTGCTATTATATTTTTGAGACTATAACGATCTTTATCGCTGATGAATTTAGCCCATAAAGATAGTACCTTACGCTGCACATACCCACAAGGGTGCGTCTCAAGAGTCAATCGGATATCATCCAATAATTCCTTACTCAGTCCACCCTAAATGAAATCTATTTTATCATCTCGATTTCTGGATGAATATCCTATTGATTTACAACGGGTATTGCATGTCCATCGAGCACATTTGTAACAACCATTTAATCTTTTTGCTCTTCGCTTCTTTGCAAAAGTACTCTTATCTAAGTCAGGCATGTGCTTAGAAAATGAATCTGGTAATTCACCAGCTAGTCGAACTTTTGCTTTGATCAACCAACGAACATCTTCTGGGATACTTTGATCCATCAGGAGCCTCAATCTTTCGAGTTGAACTGGTAAATCTTTTTCAAAACATTTATCGGAAGATTTGAGTAGTATTTGCGAATATTTGATAATATAACATACATTTTGATGGATCTGATCTTCTCCCAAAGTGATCTATTTAAATGCGTTATTTAACGTGTAAAAGAGCGTTGGCTCTGCGTATCATTGATTCCACCAAGAAAAAGGGAAAAATATTTGTAATCAAAAGAAGGGGACAAGGATCATTTTATTGAGATTTCGGTCAAATCATCTTTTTAGATATAATAAATCAAGGTATACTGATTTATATATTCAAACAAGTAAATATTGTATTGAACCAGAAGTTCATACGTACAAGTGAAATATGTATATAATGAACCAGAAGTTCATAAGCAAAATATACATTATATTGAACCAGAAGTTCATCAATATTGTATTGAATCAAATATTCATACATAAAAATGAAATAAAACAGTATTGAACCAGAAGTTCTATAATAAACGGTTAGATTATCAAAAGTTTCAAATAATTTTCTATGAGAATAAGTTATTCAGAAATTGTTTATCATACAACAATATTCTATGTCAAACAGGGATTAACTCAAGAAGTTTTATGATTTGTAAAAGTGCGATATGTATACAATCCACCAAAGCGCACTTAGATATATGATTGAGATTGTATCCCTAAAAGGATGACATGTGTTATGGCATTTTAGCCGATTGACATAATATAATATTTGAACATTATGGGGAAAACACGCCTGAAGCGTAATTATGTCTGAAGCATAATGACTATCGATTCCAAAAATAAATATCTCTTAAATGATTGAGATGATCCATTTGAGGCTAAACACTCATGGTGAGTAAAAGGGACATAATTAAATGTAAGAGACTTAGGTACTTGATGATAGAACATATAAAGAGATCTCTCTATGTTATATTGAGATGAAATGTGATCTATAAATAAGTCGACTGCATACATAAACAACCCTCTTATGAAAATGAGGTTGATGAAATTATAATACTTTGACCAAGTATAAAACCCCAATATAGGGATTATTGTTCAAGGACCTGAAGTCCAAATGCTTAAATGTGTAAAGTCAGTAATTATATGTACAAATGAAAAATATTACACAGTCGTAAAAGACGACTCGTTGCGCGCAAAATTTTTCATAGAACTTACATGACATATGGTGGATACACTATAGTTTAAATCACTAGCTTGAGCTCTTTGATATACCAATGAGTGAGATCAAAATGTATGATTCTCATCTCGGTACTTTGAGAGTATTATTTGATGTACCAGTTGATCGCAGTACGTTGATATTTCAAGTAAAATGATTGTAGATTATATATCGAAATTGATATATATTTCAATGATTGATTATACAAATCAGAAATTATGGTTTATGAGATGCAAGAACATACATGTATAATCAATGAAAGATTCAATATACCCAGATTAGTATCACTATAGGATGATACAAATGACTCCATGATATAATATGTTGAAAGTGAAATTGGAGTGTACTATTTATGACATCTAGGAAATTGATTATTCACTAGAAGTGAATATGAAAATGAATATGTTTAATTATTCACCAGAAGTGAATTCTAAATTTGATTATTCACCGGAAGTGAAAGATGCAATCGATAAATTAGTACAACATTGCTTAATATAGCATGTTATGACATCAAAAATGAGCTATGAACTATTTATATAAAGCTCATCATAAATGATATGTTTGATGAAAATATTCGTGATTGCACCAATATACTTGTGATTTTCCATGAAAGGAATAAATACGCGTTGTACTCTTTTTTCCTTAGCTGAGGTTTTGTCCCACAGGGTTTTCCTAGCAAGGTTTTAATGAGGCATCAGTTGAGGCGTATTGATGAAAATTAATGAGAATAATGTACTCTTTTTCCCTTCGCTGAGGTATTGTCCCACAGAGTTTTCCTAGTAAGGTTTTTGAGGCATTATCATAGCTATCGACAAGCTATAATTCAGCAACACATTGTTATACTGGAATGATATCAACAAATGAAGAAAATCATAGATATCTTATGAAGAATGCTATACAAGGAGATTATAGCATGTTATGACATCAAAAATGAGCTATGAACTATTTATATAAAGCTCATCATAAATGATATGTTTGATGAAAATATTCGTGATTGCACCAATATACTTGTGATCTTCCATGAAAGGAATAAATACGCGTTGTACTCTTTTTTCCTTAGCTGAGGTTTTGTCCCACAGGGTTTTCCTAGCAAGGTTTTAATGAGGCATCAGTTGAGGCGTATTGATGAAAATTAATGAGAATAATGTACTCTTTTTCCCTTCGCTGAGGTATTGTCCCACAGAGTTTTCCTAGTAAGGTTTTTGAGGCATTATCATAGCTATCGACAAGCTATAATTCAGCAACACATTGTTATACTGGAATGATATCAACAAATGAAGAAAATCATAGATATCTTTGAAGAATGCTATACAAGGAGATTTTTGTATATACACATTCCAAACGAAAGATGATATCAATGTTCGAGAAGTTCATGAATCCTCAATTGCACACTTCAGGGGGAGAAACATGCTGTACTCTTTTTCCTTCGTCCAGATTTTGTCCTACTAGGTTTTCCTGACAAGGTTTTAACGAGGCAGCGACTGTACTCTTTTTCCTTGATTCAGATTTTATCCCACTGGATTTTACTGACAAGGTTTTAACGAGGCAGTATTTCAGAACTTCAAGCTTCAGTACATAATTTGTTCCGCTTATCATTGGATGTTATTTCGAACATTAGACTCAATGATTCACAATGGCTAACATCAGGGGAAGCTTCTGTAATTTTTTTTTCTTCGCTCAAGTTTTATCCCATTGGATTTTCTTAACAAAGTTTTAACGAGGCAGGCAATTGCGTAATATGTCATTCAAGGGGGAGTGTTATAAATAAATAGTGTTATTACGATTGTGTTATTGTCCATCCCTATAAATAGGGGCTTATATTACTCATTTGGAATACAATTAAGAGAAGCAATTTCTCTCATTCTCTCTCTCTATCTCTCATTCTTGTTCTTATATTTTTGATAGTTTTACAACAGTAACAATTATAAATTAATTAATTTATTTATGTTTTTGAAGCTAAATGTGTGATTAAAAAGTGAAGAAAGAAAACTTGTATGATTAAAAAGTAATTTAAAAAATTGTACAATTTTCACAAAACACTCATATCTTTTGATTCAAAAATCACGACTATTGTGGCTTTTGAACAATGCATTAAATTAATTTCAAAAGGCGTTTTACCCACTTTTGTTACATTTTAGTGCAGATAAATCTTCTGTGTGGATAATATTCAATGAGAAAGACATAATTTGTTCGTTAAGGTGATGTTTTCATAAAACTGAAAATCCATAATACAACGTAAGATAATCGAATACTTTATGCCTTGAGCACGAGTAATTTGTTTTAAAGAATCGACGTGGAATCATAAGAACAAGAATTACAATTACCATGTAGGCATTTGATTGAGAATAATTTTGGTCCCCCCCCCCCCCCCCCACCTCCCCTCCAAAATGGGGGTGAAAGTTAGCCCCTTAATAAAAAATGAAAAAAAGAAGTCAAAGACAAATAAATCAATACAAAAGGAATTAATTGAGGGACCCACTATAATTTTCTTGGGAAATCTAAGAGAAGTTTATTCAATGTAGATTTGGAAAGACTTTTAAAGATTTTAAAGGATTTGAAAAGTTTGAGTGTATTTAATTTAGATTTTAGAGACTCCTTAAACATCTTGGGGTATTTAATATATATTTTAATGGACTATCTAAAAGTACATAACAGTTATGATGTATTAGATAAAGACTTTTAAAAGTCTTTAAAAGTCATGTGTTATTTAAATTGTCAATAACTTTTAAAGACTCCTACGAAATTTTCTATGTACTAATTTCTAAACAGAAAGTACAATCACAAAATGATATGATCTGGACCAGGCATCGAAGGGCGAAGTCGAGCCATCGGCAATATGACAATGATCTACGTCCAAAACGGAACAAATTCCATGTTGGAATCGAGCCAAGAAGAGGGACGGATCAAGCCAAGCTGAGAAAACAAAGTTATTTGGGGAGAAAATTCATCACGGTCGTAATGGAGAACCTTCAAGGCCGTAAACCATATATTCACGGCCGTAAATCATGTTATCACGGCCGTAACCAAATATCGAAGAAAAATGATGAAATCCAGCAGAACGAGGCTTACGGCCGTATCATTCAAGAAGGGGCATCTCACGGCCGTAAGACATTCATCACAGTCGTAACTAATAAAATAGTTTGGGATCAGAGAGGCCATTAAGGCCGTAAAAGAATTCTTCACGGCCGTAACTGAGTAGCGGCCAGATTTTGCGGGGATTTTCAGTTATTTTGTTTCCTTTATAATTTAAAGTTATTTTCCTATTTTAGAATTTTAGTCTAATTAGAATTATATTTTGAGTAAATTAGAGGCTAGGTTATTTTGTTTATTTATATTCATTTCCATTCATTGTAAAAAACAGTTTAGTTTGAGTTTTGAGATTAATAAAGTTGAGAAAGTTTTCTCCAATTGAAAGGTTGAGGAGTTCCTTTTGCATTCCTCGAGAAAAAAATCCAACTTATCAAATATTGTGAAATATTTGTGGCGTTGAACTTATCAAATATTCGCGAGAATATTTGTGGCGTTTCCAATTAGAATCTTATCAAGGAAATTGACAAGTCCTTGTGGTGTTTCGAAAACCTTGGATCTCGATTTCGCATCGTCAATTTCTTGCGTTGTGAATCTTAGGTCAAGGTCCTATTGTCATTTTATCTTTCCAGTATTTTAATTCTTGTGATCTTGTTTATTTTTTTGTGTTTGATCTGATCTAGATCTTTACTAGGTTTTAATTGTGTTATTTCCGCTTATTTGTCAAGATTCCCCGATTAGGATCTCATCATCTGGTATCAGAGCTTTGATCTATTTCAGATTCTTGCGTTTCTTGATTTTTTTGATTTTTTTGTGTTCTTCGCGTTCTTCGTGTCAGTCATAATTTTCTTCAGTTTGATCCATAAGAGTCAGTCCCAAAAATTCAAAAGTGATTTTCTTGTTCATTTTTCGTCTAAATCCAGTTCCCTTTTTTCTGTCATACTCGTAGACCAATTCTTGGCAGAAGATAAAAAAAAATCGAAAATTTCATTTTTTTTCCATATTCCAAATTTCCATGTCTCGCGGGGAGAGATCTTCATCAATGTGTGATAACAAACGCCCCGAAAGAGGGAATAGGATATTGGAACAGGGTGTTGAATTATTGGTACAGATGCAGACAAAATTTCAGAAGGTAATGGCTAGGATGGATAAACGAGATGCGATGATTGCCCAATTGAAAAAGGAGCAATCGCGGGCGGACTCTATGGCTAGGAGGAGTAGTAAGCGTGAATGTCATGCTAGGTACGGAGATGGGATGGATGAAAGGCCATTGAAGTATAAAGAGATATCAAAACGGGAGAGTAGTGATCATGTTCACAAAAGGAGGGAGAAACCGACAACCAAAGGTAAAAATAATTATGACTCCAAGCCTCTTAAGGATAAAAATGTTAAGTGCTTTAAATGTTTGGGACGGGGTCACATTGCACTTGATTGTCCACGTAAGAAGGTTAGGTGTGATAGTGAAGGGGCTAAAAGTGTTGTGGTGGATGAGTCAGTTATTGATAGGCATGCTCTTAGCGTTAAGCGTACGGCGAATGTTTTGGAAAATGTGGATGCGCAAAGGGATAATATTTTTTGCACTAGATGCTTAGTGGATGAAAAAGTTTGTAGCTTGGTGATTGACGGGGGAAGTTGTACTAATGTAGTTAGTACAATGTTGGTGGAAAAATTAGGCTTACCTTTAACGAAACATCCAACGCCTTATAAATTACAATGATTGACTGAGTCAGGGGAAGTTAAGGTGAAGAGACAGGCTTTAGTGGCATTTTCTTTTGGTGGGTATCCGGATGAGGTAATTTTTGATGTGGTGCCAATGCAAATTAGTCACATACTGTTGGGGAGACCTTGGCAACATGAAAGAGTTGTGCTACATGACGGGTATACGAATAGATACAGCTTGGTAAAAGGGCGAAAAAAATTTACTCTAATGCCCCTATCTCCAACTGAAGCTCTGAAAGATCAACTGAAGGTGAAAAGTGAGTTTGAGGGGAAAAATAAGAGAGTTGAGGTCACGACCTCAGAAAAAGGAGAGGGAGTATAAATTAAATAAAAGAGAGTTGAGGCCACGACCTCAGAAGAAGGAAAGGGAGTGAAAAATAAAGAAAAGAGGATTGAGGTTCAAACATCAAAAAAAGGAGAGACTGAGTGCAAAAAGCAAAAGAAAAGAGAGTCTACCAGAAAAATGAGTCTATTTGCACTTACTCACGCTAACAAACCCCTCCCCAGTTCTTTAAAATTTGTTTTACAGGTACCGAAGTTAAACCATGAGCTTAAAACAGGAAAAAAACTTGTTAGCAAAAATGAGCAGCCCACAAGTCTAAAATATCGCACGAAGCTTAAAAATGATCATCGAACCCAATAAAACAGGAGGAGTTTGAAAAGCCGACCAAAAATGGATTCGAGGTCGAATCCTTTTCAAGAGAGGGAGTATGATATGATTCGGACCAGGCATCGAATGGCGAAGTCGAGCCATCGGCAATATGACAATGATCTACGTCCAAAACGGAGCAAGTTCCATGTTGGGATCGAGCCGAGAAGAGGGACGGATCAAGCCGAGCCGAGAGAACGAAGTTATTTGGGGAGAAAATTCATCACGGCCGTAAACCATATATTCACGGCCGTAAATCATGTTATCACGGTCGTAACCAAATATCGAAGAAAAATGATGAATTCCAGCAGAACAAGGCTTACGGCCGTAAGCATGGAAGTTACGGCCGTAACATTCAAGAAGGGGCATCTCACGGCCGTAAGAGATTCGTCACGGCCGTAACTAATAAAATAGTTTTGGATTAGAGAGGCCATTACGGCCGTAAAAGAATTCTTCACGGCCGTAACTGAGTAGCGGCCAGATTTTGCCGGGATTTTCAGTTATTTTGTTTCCTTCATAATTTTAAGTTATTTTCCTATTTTAGAATCTTAGTCTAATTAGAATTCTATTTTGAGTAAATTAGAGGCTAGGTTATTTTGCTTATTTATATGCATTTCCATTCATTGTAAAAAACAGTTTAGTTTGAGTTTTGAGATTAATAAAGTTGAGAAAGTTTTCTCCAATTAAAAGGTTGAGGAGTCCCTTTTGTGTGTCTTCGAGAACAAATCAAACTTATCAAATATTGTGAAATATTTGTGGCGTTGAACTTATCAAATATTCGCGAGAATATTTGTGGTGTTTCCAATTAGAATCTTATCAAGGAAATTGACAAGTCCTTGTGGTGTTTTGAAAACCTTAGATCTTGATTTCGTATCGTAAATTTCTTGCGTAGTGAATCTTGGGTCAAGGTCCTATCGTCAATTTTATCTTTCCAATATTTTAATTCTTGTGATCTTGTTTATTTTTTTGTGTTTGATCTGATCTAGATCTTTCTTAGATTTTAATTGTGTTATTTTCGAGTGTTTGTCGAGATTCCCCGATTGGGATCTCATCACAAAATCTTTTTATTTGTCTTCCATTAATCTTCAAGATTTTGAAAGAATTTAATAAAACAAATCTTTTTTTTTATATTATAAATTTGTTTCTTCTATATTTTTTTTCCTTCTTTCATGTTATTTTTAGAAATCTTAAACCTACGACTAAATAGATCATTGTTTTTATTCCCTTCAACTTGTTAATTTTTTTTTTAAATATTTTGGCTCTCTTCTTTTTTAGCATTTTCTTCAATTTTTCTATGAAAATAAATTCAATTAAAATTTTATAAGATTTTATAGAAAAATAATAATTAAATTGTATCAAAACAAATAGTAATTAAGTAAGGTAATTCTACAATTTTCTTCAGAAAGATTTGTATATTCAAAAATATTTATTAAAAGTCAATCGAAATCTATAAAAAAAATTTATATTAAAAATATTAAAAAAATTTATGAACATAGTACATGTAGCGCCCCGGGTTCTAAATACCCGGTTCACCACGTCATCATTTGATCTAACTTTTAAAATAATATTCTAGCGGAAGAAATATCTGAAATTCATTTTTGGCAACATTAAATAAACTGTAATGGTCGATAAAATTGAAAACATTTATAAAACAATTCGGAATAATAAATCGAGCCATTAATATTGTAAAGAAATTGACAATGTCATACTTTCTCAAATAACTGAAATTCTCAAAAAAATTCAATGTTTGGAAATACGGAAATCAATAAAATAAGATTTTCAACCATTTAACGTCTATTACCACAATTATCCATCACTTGCTACCCTCTCCGAAATCTGCAAATGTTGTTAAAATAGACATGAGCATTTCATAGAAATACTCAGTAGACTCATCGTCAATTAATTAATCTACAATATAATTGAACACATAAATGCAGGCTCTTTAGAAACATAGGGTGTGGGTAGTCTATTCTTGTGCATTAAAGCACGGGACTTCTTTTGAAAAATCATAGGCTCTTTAAAATCATAGGGTGTGGGTAGTCTCGTCTCGTGCACATAAGGTACGTATGTTATGCATAACATCATCATTTATCTTGCAAGATATTCTCTTCTTTCTTTCTCATGCATAAAGCAAGTAAGTTATGACAAGCATAACAACATAATCATTTTCGAAGAAATACATTCTCGTCTCTTTTCATAAAATTGACTTTCACATAAGTCAGATAACATACACATTCACATGCAATCATAATTTAAATCAATTAATAGGGGCGAGTCTACCTTAAACTTAACAAGTGTGGTTGAGCGGGAAACGACTTCAATTCTTTAATTCTCCGTACGCTTCGTCTAGCCAATTGGAAGATTTAGTCGAATTAGTCTTTTACAATTTATAGTTTAAAAATGGTAAATTATAATTTAGGGACTGAAATCGTTGATTTTGAAAGTTGGAGGACTAAAACGAATACTTTGAAAGTTGAGGGACTAAAATGAATACTTTTGAAAGTTGAGGGACTAAAATGAATGATTTTGAAAGTCGAGGGACTAAAATGAATGATTTTAAAATCCGAGGGACTAAAATGAATAATTTGAAAGTTGAGGGACTAAAATGAATGATTTTGAAAGTTGAGGGACTAAAATGAATGATTTTGAAAGTTGAGTAGAAGCTCAAAACGAATATTAAACTATAGGGCTAGAAATAATTGATTTTAAAAATGAAAGGGCTGCTTGAAAATCATTTAAAAACTTAAGGACTGAAATTATAAGTTTTAAAACTAACATGACCGATTTGAAACATTTTGAAACTTGGGGGGACCAAACTGTAATTTCTGAAAAATCAAAATATTAAATCAAACCTTACTCTCTTCCCATTTCACGATTGGAGAAGCAAGAGAGGGAGAGAGAGAGATTGAGGCGGAACAGGGGAAAAATCGGTGGAGGCGCGTTCTGCCGGCGATACCACGGTGGTATCACCACTGTCGCGTGAGGGTGACAAGGAGGAGGAGATGGTAGTAAAAGGGCACGGTCTAGTACTGATTGGGTGTGAAAAAAAAATTGAGAAAAATTCGTCCAACTACCGGCAATAGATTCGGTAGCGAAGGGGCCTGAGGTCGAGGTAAGTACTTGGCTCCGATTCTTCTCAGTTTTGGGTTTTATTTGGCTTATGGGTGGGGATTTGGATGATGTGCAGTGGGCGTTTGAGAGTGATGGAGGTGGTTGCGGTCGGCCGGTGACACTGTAGAGACTGTGGTGGTGTTGGTTGAGGTGATGATGATGATGATAGAGGGGCAGGGGAGCTGGGTTTGGTTGGCTGCAGGCTTGATGGAGGGCCGGTTGGGAGTGCTGGAGGTGGCAGTGTATTGGTGGTGCAGGTTGGTGGTGGTTGACTACTGTGGTGGTAACGGTGGTGTGTGTTGGGATCTTGGTTGCAGGCTGAGGTCGAGGTGATGATGATAACGGTGGTGATGGTGAACTTGCAAGGCTGCAATGGAGTTGGGAGGAGGCTGTTGCAATGGCTGGGATGGAGTCTGAATGTCGTGTTTGTGATGTTGGGAAGAGGCTGCAATGGAGCTGAGCTGGTTGCAGTGGTTGGGGTGATGATGCATTGGTTTGGAAATGGTGGGTTGGAGCTTGCGGTGGTGGCTGATGAAGATGGAGGTGTCGTGTGAGAGAGGTTGGAAAACGGAAGGGTTGAAGTTGGTGAAGTGTAAAGATTTGGAGAGGTTGGTGATGTATAATGGAGTTGGTGGAAGTATGGGATGGATGTGATTGATGGATGGATGGGGGTTGGTGGTGTGAAAATGTAGACAAGCATTGCACATAGTTCGAGGAAAATTCGCACGCGAAATCAACTGGGTCGGAAGAATTAAACTGATAAAATAAGATTGACGTAATTTAGGATTTAAAATGATTTTGAAAATAATAATTTAAATAAATAAATAAAATAATAAAATTTTGGAAATTCGAAATTTAATTAAAATCGAATTGACTCGATATTTCTCGACTTGGCTAGACGAACGCGTCGCGACGTTAACGTAAAAAATGGGTGAGATCGCAGGGGCACGCTTTTCGAAACTTTGAAATAATTACTAAACTAGTTGATTACCCGTGCGATGCACGGAATATATATAATTTTTAAATCATAAGTTTGAAAATATCTTGATTCAATCATATCAAATAAAAAACATAATTTAAAATAATTTCAATAAAAAATGTTATTCAATTTTAAACTTTAAAAAAACAAAAATATTCAAAATAAAAAATGATACCTGTACACTAAGTATACCGTGCCATTCAAAATTTGACACTCGTTTAAATTTTTTATATAATTTTTTTTTTTTTACTTTTAATTACGTTTTTTTCTGAAAATTTGCCCACCTCATCACTTATTTTCCTTTAATATGTTATAATTTTTTATTAACTAAATTTTTTTAATGTGTTGCTTACATATATTTTATTTGAAATCCAATATATTAATTAATATATTTTATTTTTCCTTATTTTTTAAACTTGTCAATTTTTGTCAAAATTGTGAAATGATAAAGCTTCCGTTTGGTAATTTTTAGTTTATAAACTTGTTTATTTATGATTTTGAGGTAAAAAGTAGTTGCTAAAAATTGGAGAAAGAAAATACGTATGGTTAAAAAGTTGATAAAAAATAATTAATTATTTTTTTAACATGCGTATTGAAGAGCCTACTCATTTATTGATATAATAGAATGTAAAATTTTAATAATTCTATTTATTTATTTTCAAAATATATTAATTCAATTTTTTTCATTTCTAACTTAACAAATTTATATATATCATATATTTATTTATTTTAAAATATATTAATCCAAGTTATTCATTTTCAATGTAACACATTTACATAGAAATGATATGACATTTATTTATATTCAAATATATTAATCCAATTTTTTCATTTCCTACATAACACATGTTATTGAATTTGAAACTTTTTTAAAAAAAATTAATCAAAATAGAAAATTCTGCATGTACACTTAGTGTACCGCGCCATTCAAAATTTGGCACTTAATTAATTTTTTATATAAAATTTCTTTTAACTTTTATTTACGTTTTTTCTAAAAAAATTTGCCCACCTTATCACCTATTTTCCTTTTAATATGTTATAATTTTTAATTAACTTTATTATTTTTCCTTATTTTTTAAACATACCAATTTTTGTCAAAATGATTAAATTTTTTATCAATTTATCATTGGTGGTAAAAGGTTGAGAGCAAATAATTAATTATTTTTGTAATATGGTTATTGAAGAACTTACTCATTTATTGACATATTATGAAGTAAAATTTCAATAATTTTATTTATTTATTTTTAAAATATATTGATTTAAAATTTTCATTTCAAACTTAAATAAATTTATATATCATGTATTTATTTATTTACATATATATATATATTAATCCAATATTTTCATTTTCAATGGAACACATTTACATAGATATGATATTTATTTATATTCAAATATATTAATCCAATTTTTTCATTTTCTACATAACACATTTATATAGATATCATTATTTATGTTCTAATATATTAATCTAATTTTTTCAAATTTTCATTGTTACACATTTTCACATAGTACATTTATTACAATTCTTACTAAATATGTAATAAATAATAATTTTTCCTACAAAAATCTTTGAATAATTCTAGAGGGACGTTTTTAATTGATATTGTGACATGCCAAAAATATATTGGATGGTATAAATAACTACTCCACTACTTAGTTTTTCATCACCAATGTATGTGCATCATGTCACAATGTTACTTAAAAATGTCAATTAAAAATTTCTTTCTAGAAGTACACAAAAAATTTATCTTTTATTTATTTATTTTTTTATACATAATACAAGTAAAAATGAGGAGAGAGAAAGTCATTAAATACAATTTTCCCTCCAAAATGACTCTCTCTCCTCACTTCTACTTTTATATATATAAAGATATAAAGATTGCGTAAAAATTCTCGGTCACTACAACCTTACCCCCTTAAAATAATTTCGTCCTCGAAATTAAACTTGCTTGATCTATTATTCTGGATACTTGGTTAGGATCTCATCTTCCTTTTTCCAAGCAGCCTCATCATTATTGTGTCTACCCCACTGGACTTTGACCAAAGAATCTCTTTACTTCTTAAGACATGGACTTTTCTTCTCTACTATGCACATCGGTGCCTCTTGATAAATCAAATCTTTCTGAACTGCAAGAGTCTGATAATTCCTCACATGACTATGATCATGAACATACTTTCTCAATAGAGAAATATGAAAAAAAAATATTGTGAACAACTGCAAGTTCTGGTGGCAAATCCAACAATAAGTCACATTATCCACTTCTCTAGTATTTCAAATGGTCCGACGAAACGAGGCCTTAATTTCCTTTTCTTGCCGAAGCGAAAAGTACTCTTCATAGGAGCTACTTTCAAGAACACTTTTTCTTTAATCTCAAACATTAAGTCTTTTATTCTTTGATCGACATAACTTTTCTGTCAGTCTTGGGCAGCTTTAATCCGTAATCTGATCTTCTCGATAGTACCAACTATTTTCTCAATTAATTCTGGACCCAAAAAATTTCCTCTCGCCAACTTCATCCCACTAGATTGGCGATCGACATCTTCACCCATACAGTACTTCGTATGGTGACATATCAATGGTAACCCAGAAACTGCTATTGTAGGCAAATTCCACCAATGGTAGATGATTCTCCCCAACTACTACTCAAGTCTAGCACACAGGCTCTAAGTATATCTTCTAGCGTCTGAATAGTGCGTTCGGACTGCCCGTCTGTCAGGGGATGGTAGGCAGTACTAAAATTTAATTTAGTACACATTACCACATGTAAACTCTTCCAAATCTCAAGGGAAAAAATTCTCAAATCTCTATCTGAAAAAATGGACACTAGCAATCCATGAAATCGAACAACTTTTCTAATATATATCTGTACTTCATACGAAGCTATGCAAAAAGACGCTCGATAGCTATTGTGTAGAACTCAAACAATCATCTGACCTTATCCAACTTATAAACTCATTCATTAACATTCTATTTCCAACCTTTCAAGGATCTATACTGATATCGGATCCACGATATAAATATCAATCATTATAATGCTTAAACAAAAATCAAGAAGATTGATCAAGAATAAAACCTTATAATCCCAAATATAGAAACAAGGTATCAGTTCCAAAATATTGAATACAAAACCCAAACTTGGCAGAATCTTTCTGGAAAGATTCACATACGTAATCATTTCTAAACTCGACTGAAATTCCCTTTCAAAATTGGAGAAATTCAAACTTAAATCATTTAACCCATACTTTCAAATCATGCATCAAGTACCTGGTATCACATACGCATTCTAGCTGAAAACTAGGGTACTAACTTAAAGCAGCATCATAAGGACCAGATATGATATTCTCAAACTTAAGAAACCTCACTAACTTCCCAATCTGAAGTTCAAGATACAATTTTCCCTGTTCTCCCAAAACTTCAATTCGTGTCACACTATGAACAATACTCTGATTAAGTTTATCACCATTGAATAAGACTTCTGTGAATCATATAGGATTCCTCATCAAGTTTACTTAACCCAAAGATACAATTCCATTATAAGTAAAAGTCACACAACTGATCATCTCAGGTTTTCCATTATTGTAGCAAAATACCTTGCTCGCATCTAAAGTACAACCGAGAATAAGTAATCGAGACTGCATCACCAAAGTTTAATTAAATCCATATATTATGACTCAAAGTGAAAATTCTCAATCGTAAGTAATATTTCACCATAATGCAATAAACCATCAAAATGAGATCAACTGACTCCATATATATTCACACAATTCTTCACGGGATAACCATAACATCTATTAACCGTCTAGTCACCATATCTTGCAGTAATCATGTAACCTGTCACTTATCATCGTATCATATGACCTCAAATATTCATATCAATCTCTCTAAGATTACAATATAATAACCATCATATCTATCACATGAACCTTACACGTCAATCTGCTCACTAAGATTATATATCCATCTCTCAAACTAAATAAATCTTGGATTCTGCCATGTGTCACTCTTTCTGCACACTACTCCATAATAAGTAATCACTGTGAAGTCTGATTCGCATCTTCCATAGATTCTATCCACAAGAACAATTACATAAAAGTTCATTCCTTATTTTCGAAACAATATATCATCAATAACGATCTCTAAAATTTTAAGATATGATCTCATCATAAACTTTCCTCCGATCAAATGCATTACTTCTACAATACTTGTACAAATCCAGGACCTGATAAAATTCCTTTCATCAATTTCATCCAACAATTTTCTCTCATGATCTTCTAGTATCATAAATGAAAACTTAATGTACATCAGTGAATCATTCAAATTACGAGGAAACCCTGATTTATTTTCCATGACCGAGACTCATCTTTCTTCGAATTCCACTTAGAACCAACCATGGCATAAATTATTCATGGAAAGTCAACTTATTTCATAATCACAATACATCATCACCTTCAGTTCTCACCATAAGAGCAATCGCATTATTCCTCATAATTATCTCTTGTACCTTTTATATTCCAATGACCTTATGAAAATCGTCATAATCTCACATAATCCCAAACATTCGATCATATGTGCCCAATTTCTCACTTTGAATAAATGGCTACTCCCTTAAGACATCTCACTATAAAATACTTTCAATATCCCCCATTCATGATAACTGACTTTTCCAAACAATCTTATTACATGTAAATAACTTTAACATCATCTACCAATTGACTTCCAGAACCAATCAACAGTACTATCACATACCATCATAGTTTATAATATTCTCCAATATAAGTGATCACAATTAATAAAAATTGATTCATTCCCAAGACAAATTAAGATTCTTCCCAATCATGCCATCATATTTGTCTTCACTATCTTTCAGAATATGACTTGACATTTCCCAATGTATGCATCAATTCATCACATCACTTCATGTATACCTTGATATCCCAGTAGTTGTATACATCATCTTATTTTTGAAATTGTGAAACAAGGAGAATATTTCAATAGAACTATGTCCATTACAAAAATGATTATACTTCGAAGAAACCAAAAATATCTCAAGAGCCATTATCCCTTTTTATCATTTACTAAATCTTGCTCGTAGTGTAAATGAACTTACAAGTCTAACATCAATTCCCCTAGTGGGTTGCATACCATACTATGCTCTTAATCCAAAATGATAGAATTCTAGGCAGAGTCTCCCTTGTAATTTGGACTTATCCAACCCGTGGGTATACTTCATAACCAACAATAACAACCTGTAGTTACACTCCACATCTGACCACAACGATTTAAATATTGACAACAATTCGAATAAACTTCAATACTATCATAAATATCCCAGAAAATCAATTCATCATTCCTCAATACAACAATTTCAAATCATAGTTTCCATTATCACAATATCACTTCCTTCAATACATTAATTGGCTCAAATGCCAACTCATTGTCATACTTATAAAATATACGACACAAATCAAAATCCCAAAACTTCTTAGTTACAAGACCAAACAAACATTATAAATTTCTCTCAAAATAGAGGAATAATCCACTTACTCAAACACAATATCAATTCTTAATTCCCAATAATTTAAAATCAAAACTTTAAATCTCAAATTTCATAATTCTTCTCATAGAAGTCTCAATAAAATCATATTACTTACACTTTCATCATCTCATCACAATCTCATCAAACTGGCTTGCTATTTCTCGTTGATTTACTGGAAACGTTGACAACAAGTGACTACTGAATTTCGCAACAGTTGCTCTAAAATCACTAGTCATGGTCTCATAACGCGGCACAATAGTCGATAGTGTGGTTATATATCTAAACATTAGGTGTTGGTCAAAACGACATATATTCCAGAAATATTGTCTAATCATTTCTATTGACTCTTCGTAAATGGTGTCATGTCTAAAATTAATTATGCAAAGTCCAGCTAGGGTTCATCATTTCTAAGTTCGAGGACAAAAATTATTATAAAATCATTCTTAAATCATATTATTCTCATTATGCTCAACACTCATTCTCTTTCTTTCTGATTTGGATACGATTTCTCGTTATGCTCCAAAACTCATTTCTTTCTTTCTTATTCGGATACAATCTCTTTCTCTTTCTCTTCATTCTTTCTCATAAATCATTAAAATAAGAATCCGAAATACTGAAATAACGTTAAACATCATAAACTTCTTTACCTCGAAGTTGGTGGGACGAGTGATGGCAGTGGCAATCTTCATCAATAATAATTAAATAATGTAAAATGTTTCTTGAAATTTCTTTTTGAAAACTTTGCCAGTCTACAAAAACGCAGACTGGCTCTGATACCAAGCTGTAGCGCCCCGGGTTCTAAATACCCGGTTCACCACGTCATCATTTGATCTAACTTTTAAAATAATATTCTAGCGGAAGAAATATCTGAAATTCATTTTTGGCAACATTAAATAAACTGTAATGGTCGATAAAATTGAAAACATTTATAAAACAATTCGGAATAATAAATCGAGCCATTAATATTGTAAAGAAATTGACAATGTCATACTTTCTCAAATAACTGAAATTCTCGAAAAAAATTCAATGTTTGGAAATACGGAAATCAATAAAATAAGATTTTCAACCATTTAACGTCTATTGCCACAATTATCCATCACTTGCTACCCTCTCCGAAATCTGCAAATGTTGTTAAAATAGACATGAGCATTTCATAGAAATACTCAGTAGACTCATCGTCAATTAATTAATTTACAATATAATTGAACACATAAATGCATGCTCTTTAGAAACATAGGGTGTGGGTAGTCTATTCTTGTGCATTAAAGCACGGGACTTCTTTTGAAAAATCATAGGCTCTTTAAAATCATAGGGTGTGGGTAGTCTCGTCTCGTGCACATAAGGCACGTATGTTATGCATAACATCATCATTTATCTTGCAAGATATTCTCTTCTTTCTTTCTCATGCATAAAGCAAGTAAGTTATGACAAGCATAACAACATAATCATTTC
The DNA here is from genome assembly GCA_963555705.1 of Ligustrum vulgare. Taxonomy (NCBI): domain Eukaryota; kingdom Viridiplantae; phylum Streptophyta; class Magnoliopsida; order Lamiales; family Oleaceae; genus Ligustrum; species Ligustrum vulgare. Next base: position 48,501,371 of record OY743171.1, on the reverse strand, counting down.
CGAAGAAATACATTCTCGTCTCTTTTCATAAAATTGACTTTCACATAAGTCAGATAACATACACATTCACATGCAATCATAATTTAAATCAATTAATAGGGGCGAGTCTACCTTAAACTTAACGAGTGTGGTTGAGCGGGAAACGATTTCAATTCTTTAATTCTCCGTACGCTTCGTCTAGCCAATTAGAAGATTTAGTCGAATTAGTCTTTTACAATTTATAGTTTAAAAATGGTAAATTATAATTTAGGGACTGAAATCGTTGATTTTGAAAGTTGGAGGACTAAAACGAATACTTTGAAAGTTGAGGGACTAAAATGAATGATTTTGAAAGTCGAGGGACTAAAATGAATGATTTTAAAAGTCGAGGGACTAAAATGAATAATTTGAAAGTTGAGGAACTAAAATGAATGATTTTGAAAGTTGATGGACTAAAATGAATGATTTTGAAAGTTGGGAACTAAAATGAATAATTTGAAAGTTGAGGGGCTAAAATGAATAATTTTGAAAGTTGAGTTGAAGCTCAAAACGAATATTAAACTATATGGATAGAAATAATTGATTTTAAAAATGAAAGGGCTGCTTGAAAATCATTTAAAAACTTAAGGATTGAAATTATAAGTTTTAAAACTAACATGACAGATTTGAAACATTTTGAAACTTGGGGCACCAAACTGTAATTTCTGAAAAATCAAAATATTAAATCAAACCTTACTCTCTTCCCATTTCACGACCGGAGAAGCAAGAGAGGGAGAGAGAGATTGCGGCGGAACAGGGGAAAAATCAGTGGAGGCGCGTTCTGCCGGCGTTAAACGCCGGCGATACCACGGTGGTATCACCACTGTCGCGTGGGGGTGACAAGGAGGAGGAGATGGTAGTAAAAGGGCACGGTCTAGTACTGATTGGGTGTGAAAAAAAAAAATTGAGAAAAATTCGTCCAACTATCGGCAATAGATTCGGCAGCGAAGGGGCCTGAGGTCGAGGCAAGTACTTGGCTCCGATTCTTCTCAGTTTTGGGTTTGATTTGGCTTATGGGTGGGGATTTGGATGATGTGCAGTGGGTGTTTGAGAGTGATGGAGGTGGTTGCGGTCGGCCGGTGACACTGCAGAGACTGTGGTGGTGTTGGTTGAGGTGATGATGATGATGTGATGATGATGATGATGATGATGATGATGATAATGATGATAGAGGGGCAGGGGTGCTGGGTTTGGTTGGCTGCAGGTTTGATGGAGGGCCGGTTGGGAGTGCTGGAGGTGGCAGTGTATTGGTGGTGCAGGTTGGTGGTGGTTGACTACTGTGGTGGTAACGGTGGTGTGTGTTGGGATCTTGGTTGCAGGCTGAGGTCGAGGTGATGATGATAACGGTGGTGATGGTGAACTTGCAAGGCTGCAATGGAGTTGGGAGGAGGCTGTTGCAATGGCTGGGATGGAGTCTGAATGTCGTGTTGGTGATGCTGGGAAGAGGCTGCAATGGAGCTGAGCTGGTTGCAGTGGTTGGGGGTGATGATGCATTGGTTTGGAAATGGTGGGTTGGAGCTTGCGGTGGTGGCTGATGGCTGATGAAGATGGAGGTGTCCTGTGAGAGAGGTTGGAAAATGGAAGGGTTGAAGTTGGTGAAGTGTAAAGATTTGGAGAGGTTGGTGATGTATAATGGAGTTGGTGGAAGTATGGGACGGATGTGATTGATGTATGGATGGGGGTTGGTGGTGTGAAAATGTAGACAAGCATTGCACGTAATTCGAGGAAAATTCGCACTCGAAATCAATTGGGTCGAAAGAATTAAACTGATAAAATAAGATTGACGTAATTTGGGATTTAAAATGATTTTGAAAATAATAATTTAAATAAATAAATAAAATAATAAAATTTTGGAAATTCGAAATTTAATTAAAATCGAATTGACTCGATATTTCTCGACTTGGCTAGACGAACGCGTCGCGACGTTAACGTAAAAAATGGGTGAGATCGCAGCGACACGCTTTTCGAAACTTTGAAATAATTATTAAATTGCGTAAAAATTCTCGATCACTACAGTACAATTTTTATGTCGATATCAAACATGATTTCATTTTTCTCTCATTTTTATCACAAATATTTATCTATATTAAAACTATTTATCTCTCAAACCGCATTTTTTAATTCACTTGACATATGATTATTATTAAAAATTAACATTCACGTCATAGGAAATTTAATCTATTAATATTCAAAATTTTCGATTGAAAAAACAAAAGTCTGAATTTTTTTTTTAAAAGTCTATGAAAGTCTTTTAAATAAAAGTTTGCAAAAGTCTTTAGAAGTTTATGAAACTCCTTTAAATAAAAGTCTGCAAAATCTTTGAAAATTTATACAAATTCATAAAAGTTAATAAAATTCAATGAAATCCATTAAAAAAGTCCATTAAAATAAAGTCATTAAATGTCTTTCAAAATTTACATTGAATAAACTCCCCCAAAGCTTTCTTTAGAAGCTTTCTCTTTTCTATTTCATATTCCTTAATTCTTACTATACCTTCTAAAATTTTCAAAGCCCAAGAAATTAAACTCAATAGGAGCTCCATCTTCAGAAACAAATAATATTGTGTGCATACGCACGTGTTCGCAGGTGTGTTTTATTTATTTATTTTTCGTTTCCTTTTTTTTGTCTCTAAATTCATATATATGTGCGTCACAGTTGATTTCATATACATGAAATTAATTTTTTGTTATTTTTGTTTTACATGATTTAATTTCTTGTGATGATTTTTCAATCATTAGTTTATATTTTTTATTGTTATAAGAATGTGAGATATATGTATTTATGTAACAACAATACATGATGAATTTACTTATAAGTTCATAAATAACTACATGTATATTTACTCAGTTCTTATACAATTTGTAGGTGCAACATCTAGATAATTAGAGCGATAATTATTTATTGTGGTTTAACTATGGTGTTAATACTTTATGTAGAGTTTGTTTTGAGGAATTTTGATTAAAAAAAAAAAAAATTGATTTATTTTGGTGCTTAAATGTAAGATTGTGATAAAGTTGAGTTTATTTTAAAATATTTATAATCACTTTCTTTGTCAATGTCCAATGACAAGAGTATTTTTTGCAACCGGGATATTTAAGATTATTTATATTAAGATTAATTTGATTGCTAAATAAAAATTAATTTTTTTGACACTTTTACATTATAACTAGTGAATGCCTCGTACGATGTACGAGAACCGCTTCGAAGTCGAATTTTTTTGCGTGCAAATAGGAAAATGATGTGAATGTACTATTTATATCTAACCTTAAAGTATGTTAAATCATAAAGTGTTGTCCCAACATATAGGATAAGAAGATTGCATTATCTCTAATTCGTCTTAGTCTTCTAGTGATCCATAAGATTCCTCATCTTATTCTTCATTGTCATCAAGAATGGAAACCCGTTGTGCAGATAAGCAAATATCAAAGGTCAGCAAGCTTCAGTGCAACAGCCTAGCATTGAGAAGGTACAAAAATTGAACAAAGAGATTCCACATTTTCATTATTATTATCATCCTATTTACCTTCGTCATTATCTTCTTCATTGTCCTCTTCATCATCAAAATCGCTATTGTTGTGATCTTGCTTGTCTATGCCAAAATCAATTTCCTCCATCTTACTAATTATTTATGTTGTATCTAGTTCAATAATGACCTCGTGCCACTGTTTTAATAGTAAAGTAAGCCTCAAGAAATTATTAATTGAAGTTGAAACCATTAGTTCCCGAAACTTTTCCATTTTTTCTTGTCCAAAAATAATCCATCCTCTCTAATTTTGCTCGTCTAAAACATTAAGCAAAGCATAAACTACTTATACTGGTTGAACTCTCCAAAATCTTCTCTCTTTCCCGGAATCACTTTTATCTAATATTATTTGTCTTTGGCATTAGGTAGAGAATGCAAACATAATTTGTAACATCCTAAATTATCATGTAGATTTCAAGCTAGCACTATAGGTTCTTTCTGCATGAAGACCGAATCAAGAATGCCTTAAAATTGAGTATAATGACTTTACCATATGCTTATATAAGTGAGCAAATACACATCAGAGTAAATATAGTTGCAATTAGATATCATGATATCGCTTCCTCTAAATAGTACTTTACAATAAATAAATATTTTTGAGGTAGTAGGAATAGATCAAATAAATAAACACTGCCTATATATTATAGTAACTCAAATCAAGATTTCATTAGCTAAGTAGATTCAGAAATAGAGCATACAAGTGCATTTGATATGAATTCCAGTAAAAAATCTCGAGAGGCCTCTTATTCGTTATAATTTCTCTCTCCCAAATGTTTGGATGAGTAAAACCTTCAACATTGGATCTTTGTATTTGCATGAAAATTTTGGTACATAGTAATCGAGATATGTAATGATCACCCCGCATTTAATAAACTAAAGTTAAAAATACCATAAACTTCCAAACAAGTAATTTATTTTCACAAGAACTCACGTGCTTACAAGAAGATAACCTCCATTTCATGAACTAAAGAAAAAGACTTGATCAAATTTCATCAAATGATTTTGACTCACAATTGCTCATTTCCTTGGAAAATTGAATAGAAACTAAAAACAACCGAAAACTCATCACAGTCGACGAACCAAAAAACACTACAGATTTTACAAAAAGATCAATTCTTTAGCGTTCACGTTAAAGTTGAGCTCGATTCACCACTCTTGATTATGTGAGTAAATGAAACAGTTGCCTTTGACATACTCACAGTAGCTGCTACATGTCCCATTGTATGTACAACAACAACCTAAACACAGAATTTCAACATCAAAAAATCAAAGCTTAGATCATTTCATATAAGGACATGATAGAAAAATTTTAAATTGAATAAAAAACCACAAACTACCAAGAAGGAAAGATCTCATATCATAACAACACAAAACAAAGGAAAACCATATAAGGAAATCACTATAACACAAAATCAAAGAAAACACAGATCATATAAGTGAATAATAATCAAGATTCTTACAATACACAAATAGTCAAACATAACAGTGATTAGTAAGAAGGAAAGGAAGACATCAAACTTTATGCACAAAATCTGCAAACCACAAAATAAGTACTATTGTTAATAATATTCGAATTGAAATTACCATAGTGCAAAAGTAAAGCTCAACTCCTCTTCAGATTTCAGAAGAGTTGTTTTTGGTACTGCTTGATGATTGAGCCCTGAACATTCTATAATTCCATCACTTTTTCATACTCGTCTGCTCACCATCGTTCAGCCTGCCCTTTGTTAAACATCTCTCGACTGGAAAATAATGAAGAATTATGAATTCAATGTTCGCAATTATTTGGAAAAATCACTTCAAAATGATAAAGTGACAAAGAGAGAAGACACTAACTTGCAAATTTAAGTAGTACTGCAATTTATGTACAAGAGTACCATAAAATTTAGACATGACATCACTGTAAAAATAAATAATGTGAAGTAAAGACCTAGTGCACGACTGATGGGGGCTATTAATGGTCATCAACTGAAAGAACCAAATTATTTTTAGAGCTTTAAACATTTTCAAAAAAAAAATTTATCCACCCAACGAGAAAAAAACATTGCTGCTACTGTAAACCAAACAACTTGTTTGTATGTAAATTAACCTTAGTCGTTAGAAGACAATCCAATTAACTGCACTGAAGTTAAAATTAGGGACATGCAAGTCTCATTCACATTACACATAAATGCACCAAGCATTGACACGACTTAACATGGAACTCTTGCATTTTAACAAATTCATCATTTCTCATTTAGTGAGTCGGACCACATGTAAGTAGATAAACAACAAAATGGTGGAAGATTCATACAGTGAAAGTGAAACCAATCTAGTTTGTACTTGACTCGGGAGCCAAAAGAAAGGTTAAAAGGAGCCTATGGAAGCGTTGACCATCACACTTTAATAACTCCTCATTTCTTTTATCTCTCCTTGTTGAGCGTTAATCTTCCATGTTCAATCACATGATAAACCATTCACAATGACCCATCAAAATTAATCCCCTAAAACTTATTAGTTCATAGCTTCCAAGCAAAATAAATCTTTCAGATTCAAATGAACGAGGATTTTGATTAGAGCTTCAGAACTGAAATCAGAAATAATATCTGAAGGTGTATATATGGATATAATTTTTCTTGTGTTTGTTTTCTTGCTTTTAATTTCTGAAAATTTCTCATTTTCATTCTTTTCATCTAATTATTACTTTCGATTTCTATGAATTTTAAACAATTTTCTATTTATATGATTCAAATTGAATATACTACAAAGTTAGAATTTAAATACAAATCAACACAAAAATGACAGCAATAGTACCTAAATTGAATCCTTTTTAGACAATTTCCTCCTTGAGGCAATGAAACAAGAGTAATGAGCAAGCCATGCTCGACTTGTGCAACTCACTCTTTGGGCTCATCTTCATCAATGAACACTATTGATACACGTCTATAACTAAATACATTATTAGGATACATAAAAAGGGCTTGAAAATTGGTTTTGGGGGGGGGGGGGGGAGGAGGACTATATATGCTATACAAACGCTCTAAGTCAAGAACTTCTGAATCTAACTAAAGATCACAAATCTGGATATTAAAAATATATTAACATTTAAACAAATAGATATATCATAAAATACACAGTCAAAAAAGTCTATGTTCCTAAAAAAATGACTAATCTATGAAACCAAGAAAATGTATAAAATATCAATTGTAAAATATGATACTCATACCATAAACCTCGACAAAATCACATGAAAAAGGATTCTTGTCCAGTCTAAAAAATTTCCACAGAGAAAACACATATTATGACCATTATAGAAGGAAGGAAACCTGCAAAAGGAAATATTCGCCCAAAAGGAAGTTTTTCTTCAAACTTATTCTCAGACACATTTAATGGGACTACCCAAAATTAGGCTACGGTGAAGTGTATTATCACAAAAAGTCATAAATAATGCTGCAAAAGTAGATAACCAAGTAGATTTAGGTATCTACATTATCTATAACAATATAGAGTAAGTAGGCGTGTCAAAACGGCTCGTTGGCTCGACTCGTTAAAAGCTCGGGCTAAGCTCGGCTCGTAGGACCGAACCACACGGGCCGGCCCGTGTATGCTGCTTGCAAATTGTAGGCAGCTACAGTGTAGCTGCCTGTGTTGTAGGCTGCTGCAACACGCGTTGCAGGGTTAGTCTGGTTTTTGATCTATATTTACACTACATTTTTTTTTTTTCCCACGTTTTTTGCTCTATAAATAGGTCGTATTTTGTTTGTAAATTCACAAGTTAATTCACAGTTCACTTACAAGTTACAAGTTTTTTCATTTTGTCATAATATTCATTTGTTTGCTATAATTTCTATTCAATTCTCTATTTCTCTATATTCTTCAATTCTTGTGATAATATTTCTCTCGGTTTCAAGTTTCAACTTTCAAAATTGAAACTACAGTCTACACTACAATACGTATGGAGTTTAACAATGATGGAGTTAACCAATTCAGGGGTAGTTCTAGTACTCCCTCTTATATCGATGCCTCCGAAAATGCTCCCATTGACTTGGATGATATCCAAGAGGAGGAAGTTGTTGAAATCAAGCGAGTTAAAAAAGAGTCATCGGATTGCTGGCAACATATGACAAGAAAAAAATTGGTGTTAAAAATGGAGTTAATATATGTAAAGCGTGCTACAATTACTGTGGTAAGGAAATGAGCTGGAAGCCCGGGTCAAGCACGTCACATTTGAACCGACACATAGCAAGGACGTGTAAAGCGAAATCGGTTGCTGACCCAACACAGTCTTTTTGGTGGTTCTAGACCTTCTGGTTCTACTCTTTCAACCTTTGTGTATTCGCAAGAAAAATTTCGCAAAGGTATGGCTGCATATGTGGCGACCGCTGAGATGCCACTTTCCTTAATTGACTCTATTCACTTCACCCGACTTGTGCAGAATTATCTTCAACCCAGGTATACTCCTTACTGTAGAAATACACTTCGTGCAGACACCGTAAAATTATATAACAAAAGGAAAGAAATTACCATTAAAGCCTTAAAAACATATGATATTGTTATTTCATTTACATCTGATTTATGGACCGGTGGTAACAAAAAAGGTTATATTGCTGCCACAGCTCATTACATTGATAATCTTTGGATTTTACACAAATAAATTATTGCATTTAGATTAGTAGAATATCCTCATAATGCCGCTAACATATATTTATTTTTAAAAGTGATTATACAAGAATTCAGTATGCAAGATATGATTCATAGTTTTACTTTTGATAATGTTAGCGTTAATAAGGTTGTTATTGATAAATTTGTTTCTGATTTTAACCCTGCATTTGATAGTTTATTTTTTCATCAAGGTTGTGTTTGTCACATTATCAACTTAATTGTTAAAAGTGGTTTAAAACATATTGAAAAATCCTTAGATAAAATTAGACGAGCAATAAATTTCATAAATATCACCATCGAGAAAACAAGCATTTAATAGTTTGTGTGCGGAGTATAGTTTAGAAGAACATTCATTTGATACGGATGTATCACATAGATAGAACTATACATACCTTATGTTACACTCATGTGAAAATTATGATAAAATTATTTCAATGTATTATAATGGTAGACATACGTATGGATCTGACTATAATTTAGAAGATTGGGAATGGGAAATTGCATTCTGTGTAAAAAGATTTTTAAAAGCCTTTTATGATGCCACAAATGCATGCAGTGGTGTTTATTACCCAATATCTTCGCTTGTTTTACAGCACTTTTTTCATATTGCACAAACATTCAATCAATATAGGAATTTGCCAATTTTTAATGATGTAGTCAGCTCCATGGAGTTAAAATTTTGCAAAAATTGGGAAGAATTACCTTCTTTATTTGTTTTAGCATCGGTGATGGATCATCGATTAAATTTAATGGGCACTAAGGCTATTATAAAGGGAATTTCACAAAATTTAAAAATCATTTTGTGTAATTTAAATTATTATGTTTTTAAAAAAATTGTAATCGAAATTTTTTATTCGTGTACAATTTTTAACTCCGCCTATGTTGGTCATAGCCGGTCCGAAGCCCGAAAAAAGGAGGAGGATTGTAACTTGTAACAATGTAACTTGTAACCTTTATTGAATATATATAAAACAATTAGTAATTTAGTATAGATAGACTTTACGAAATCTACATTTACATTTTTATTAAATCTTATGTTTGATATTTTAACTACATTTATTGTGTACAATTCATTTAAGTAATTACAATTCATATTCATTCGCTCAATTTGACTTAAAAAAGGCCCGGCCCGGCCCGGCTCGGCGAAGCTCGAGCCGAGCCTCAAAATTTTGGTCGAGCTTTGGCTCAGCTCGGGCCAAAAAATGTTCGGCTCGTGACTTGGCTCGGCTCGTTGACATACCTAAGAGTAAAGATCTTATTATACTTGGAAGACAAAATGTACTTAAAATGGTGGGAAATCTAGGGGGATTATATAATATATACAGCAATAAAGGGTATCAATTTCCATAAAACATTGCCAATAAATCATTATATGACATAAAAAGTTGCTACTCATAATGTATGGATTTACGATAAGGTAATTGCAATATCACGAAACAATATGTACCGATGAATCAGATTTTAATTTGTTACTTGTCAACTTAAGCCACCAAAATGAACAAAAAAAAAACCAATTTATACTTAAGCTTAAAGTTGATTCAAGATCATATATTAAAGTGGACAAAACAAAAGCATACCTTATTACCAAAAGCACATCCCAGATCACAGTGAACAGCTGCAACATCAATATCTTCAACATGGCCTCGAATGTGGACTATGAACTTAAAATATAATATTCGTTTATTAGAGATAGAAACTATTCATCATGAAAATAAGAGCCAGTACTGGGAGGATACATGCATAGGACAATTTTTATGGCATGCTCTCGGGATGATTTAATTTTCTGCAGTTTTTGTGTTACAGAAAGAAAGGGGACCAATCACAAGCTCAAATAACTCTCTAAGAATGCTTTTCAAATTTGAATTTATTCTTTAATATATGTAGTAGAAAACAAAAGATAAAATAAAAATAGCATAAAGATTTCTCCATTCCAATTCAGGATAGATTCATAATCAATATAAATGTCTTCTTGATGAAAAAATGCTAAATTAGAATTGAAATTAGTAACATTTATGACCATCAACCAAATTAGAATTAGCAACAATTCAAATGCAATTGAAAACTATGCAGATTCTCACAAGCCATAGCAATCAAAAAAAAAAAAAAAAGAAAATGGAAAGAAATAGAAGCTTGTCTTGTATAAAATAGATTCTACTAAAGATCCTACTGTCCCAGGGACTTTGGTATAACTGAAATCTTTCTCATCCCTTTTTTGTTGTATGGTAGGAGATGAAGTCGATTTTTGTTGTGCCCTTGTTGGGTACTGACTAATAGCTATTGGTAGATAGCCATTGCAAATAGAAGGAGATTCATCGGTTTCTTCCACCTTTGAAGGACCAGCTGGGAGCTCTTGTTTCTGTGCTTTAAAAGTTTCTTTTGCCTTTTCAAGATCATCCTCACAGGCAACAACTCTTTCAACCTCTTGCTTTGAGGCTTTATACTAGATTTCCATATCTGTAATGTAGGTGAGCTCTTCTAAAATATCAATTTTAAAATTATCCCCTTCATCGAGAATTTTTTTCCTTGTGCTTGTCTTCTTCGCCTACTTCAAACAGCCAAGCTAATGACTCATCTACTCTGCCTTTATTTAGAATAGGATCCAAAGTTGCCCGTTCTTGAGAGAAGCCCATAGCCATAAGTTGTTGTGCAAGCTTTTCTAGCTTCTTTAACATGAGATAACCACTGCACCGTTCATTTAGGTGCTAGAAAGAATGCTCAGTAGTGTCCATTGGAAGGGGCTTATTGTGTATTAAGAAACCTCCTTGTGCTTTTGGAAAGAACCCATAGGACCATCTATACGAGAAGCCCATTGCTAATTTTCCTGTAAGCAACTCTATTCACTATGACATATCGTAACCATAGGCAAATTAGCCGAGAGGGCAATACACACCACGAATGCATCTACCATCTTTTATCTCCCTAATCATCTAACGCACTATGAAATCATCCTTCTGGATTCCCTTATTGATTGTAAGATTCCCACTTTAAATATATGCATATATTTAGGTACATCAATCAAAGAAACAATAAAATTTAACTAGTAACAATGGGAAGAACAATTAACACCGATTAAAGGCTAAAATTTCTACCATAATAGGTAGAAGTTAAAGGCACATAAATACTCTGAAATGAAACAGTGCATATATCATATGTATTAATATATTTTAGTCAATCTTTAAATCTATTTACTGAGATGTTTGACTATAGTAATCAAGGTTGGTATAAGAAGAATGAAGACAAAACATTCCTTATATGAGGATGTATTTCCATTTTAATGCTTTAATGGTCTTGGGTTTAAGGAAGTATGTTCAAATAGGTCTATACAAGTGCCATTACTAAGACAAGGACAGCAAACTTTAATACCAAGACATTTTAAGAAAGAACTTCGTTTAGTCTTTGATTTTTGTTATATATTCCACTCAAAAGCTTAATTGAAAATTATTAAATTAACATATGAACCAGTTTAATTCAAAGATATTTGGAGAGACCTTTAATTATGTCAGCCTCAAATTTCTTCACCGTGTAGAGATTGAACCAGTTTAATTCTAAGATATTTGGATAGAGCTTTAATTATGTCAGCCACAAATTTCTTCACAATGTAGAGATTGATTACTATAAATTAGTTGAAAGCCTTTAAATTCAAAATCATGAAACCCTGGTCGAATTTTCCAACAGAGACAAAATGGTGGAAAAGAAGTCCAACGAGATAATATATGGTGTAAAAGAAGCCGACTTACCTATGACTTTACAATAATGCAACTTACTATGTTGGTTTCAAGGGAAATCGTGTTGACTTTCCCTCTGAAAAATAACCACAATATGTATCAAGGAAATATGGTCGTGCGATCAGAGTTTGGAAAGGAAATTACTCTTTATGTGAAGCACCTAGAATTAAAACGATGAGTTAAAATCTAAACATGATCTTGCATAATAAAATCGAAAGCCTTACCAAGATCCCCTTTTCTCTTCGAAATTGAACTAGTGTAAAAAATTTTTGGAGAAAATCAACTATGATCCCAATTCCCCTACCAAACCGAAAAAGAAATAAAATCCCCCTAGAAGAAAACATTAAGAAACCAAATTTGAAAAATCAAAAAATGACATACCTAGAATTCCCAGTGAAGGGCCAGGTCCGGAATTGGAATTGCTGACGGTAGCAGGATAGATATTTCCAATTGCTGAGAAGTTGACTGCGACGGTATTGGCGTCTTGAAAATATATATCTGATCTAAACTGATATGAGCAGCTTAAGTGAAAAAGTTGAAGCCTAGTGTAGCCTATATCCATGTACAGTAAATTTTAAATTTAACCTTTTCAATAATTTTAATTCAAGATTTTTTAAAAGAAAAAAGCATGATATGTGAGAAAGTTCATATATAAATGAAATCATAGAAAATATCATTGATCTTCCACAACTGCGACACTAAACATGGAAAATTTGTTACCTGTTTAAGAGAGCATCTGTGCTTTGTTGTACAGCTTCTAAATCTTGACTTCGTATGGAGTACATGGAATATTTTGCCTTGCAAAAAAATGCTCAGATGCTTCAGAAGTCTAGTATATTTGATGAATGAACTAAAAATTACTGACCATAGAGAACTAAAAGTAGACAATTTTGTCCAGATTGGTCATTTTCCATTTGTTCTTTACTCTTCTATGTGATGATATGATCGATTATATTAAGTGGCATAGTTGTTTACGGTATAATAGGAAATCAATTATATTAAAGTGTTTTGGATTGCTTTAGTCTCCAATGGTGCTCATGCCATTGGTCTCAGAGAGAAGCATTAAATTGCTTGCGAAGTAGTATTACAGACTTCTATTTGTGCATAAGTTGAGCATAAGATTATCAAAATATTAACACACTCCTTGCCGAATACATTTATGTATTTAGCTAGCTTAAATGAGATGCTTAATTCGAAGTTAACCTAACTGGGGGGAAAAAGTCTAGCCTACACAATATATCAAACATTTATAGTGCATGATATTGTTCTTGAGAGCTTGTTAAATTAAAGAACTCAATTGTAGCCAAGTTCCACAGTACAAACAAACAATCATGTGCTATGATAAGTATTTGAGAAAAATCTAAAACCCTCCTTTTTGAATTAACACCACCAAAATCACTAACCCTGATCTTTTAAAAAGTTCATATCCTGTCATCCATGGCAGTGAATAGTCTATCATAATCAGATTCATCTTTAACCCCTAGATTCAAACATTAAATATAATCAATATAAACAAATACTAATCCTTTTACTGTTATTTAATAGGAATCTCAATTCTGGATTGCAAAATTTTAAATTAAATGAAATGATGGAGCCAAAACTTAATGTTCTTGTCAGAAACATCAAACCTTTGTACCTGCATCGAAGTAGATGTTATTGGTCAAATTATAATTTGCAAGTACTCCAAACTCTGATTCAAACTAGGTTTATTTGTTTATAATCATACATTTCCCTCGAAGAGGCTAGATTAACCAAATAGTGCAAGCTGGAAATATATTACCATAAAAAAATGAAATCAACGAAAACATTTATTATCTAAAATTATTTCGTTGTAGAAACCTAATATACCTCCTCCTCCTCTTCTTCATCATCCTCTGAAATGCCAAATCAAATGCTAGTGGACGTCATGAAGGAAATACCTGTTAAAGCGATTTATCAAAATTACATGTAAATCTGTAAGCATAAAACAATCATGCAGAAGGATGAAACCAAATTGGAAAAAACCAAAGCCACGACCTGGATTTAGTAGATTGAAACAGATCAAACAATCTAAGTAAATGAAATTGAGTTAAACTTATAAACAAACAATTTCTGTCCATACAATTAGATCTAATTCCAAAATAAAAACTTCTCTCCTTCATTTTTATGCGATCAATGGAACAAGCAGACTAAAGCAACCAAATCCTACTAAGAGAGATTTTTTTTTTCTTTTTTGCTTGATTTATAATTTTTGTGCTTTGAAAGGATAAAATTGACCATATTGATAGATAATAAGTACCTAACCCACCTCAATTTAAGACATTCACTGAGAATATGGTTTCCCCTTCCATTTCGGTTGAGAGAAGAGGGTAGGGGGTACTAATCGTAAACAAAAAATGGACACATGAATTTATGAACCACATTACCCACCTCATTTTAAGACATTCATTGAAAATATGGTTTCCCCCTCCATTGTGGTTGGGAGAAGAGGGGTCGAGGGGACTAATTGTAAACAAAAAAATGGCCATATGAATTTATGAACCACATTAATCCATAGGGAGGAATCAGATTAAGAAAATCATTCCGCAAATGAAACAAAACTAAGCATAAAGTTCATCTTTCTCAAATGACTCAAAGGCAGCTGACCAGTGCATATGAAACAAAATCATGAAAGAACTCATGAAATTCCAAAAAAAAATAAAAAATAGTGTGTGTTTGTCATGTGTGATATCCCTGAAATTCCAAAAAATAAATAAATAAATCACTGGGCCAGAACTATATAAGACTATAATGTTTGTCATGTGTGATATCCCTGAAATTCCAAAAAAAAATAAAATCACTGGGGCAAAACTATATAAGACTATAACTTATTTTTCCCCCCTTTAAGAACTCAGCACCAAACAATTCTTATCAATTCCAAACGCAAAAGTGGCAGCAATCAAAACTCTCATTATTCTGTTTTTTGCCAAGAAACAATTTAATTATTTGATATGTGCAATATAAAGATGTGTATTTTTAAATGTAAATTATGTTCATTCAAGAAGTTGGGGCATTTCATATAAGCAAGTGGTGGGTGGTGAGTCCCATGAGGTGAGAGTGCAAACCTATGATGCTGTTGAAGTGCCTTCATGTGGAAGATAGACAGGTAGCTGAGGAGATTTCTAAACAGCAATATTATTTTAAGAAAAATGAGTAAAACTACAATAAATAATTTCTTAGGCAAATAAACTCAACGTATCATGATAAGACTTTGGAACAACTTCCTCAGACAATAACCTTAACGTGTCCCACATAGACGCATTGCTTACAAAAACTTTTTTAGAGCACACAAACTACAATAAATAATTTATTCCTAGCTTTCAGCTAAGAAGCAATATTATATATGTACAGAAAACTACCTTCGGTAAAATGGACCTAAATGTATAGGTATGTGAAAATTAATAAAATATTCATGTCTAAATAAAAATTGTTCTTCAGAAACTATAATTTGGTATCAGAAAATTTTGGAATGAGCAAATCACAAATATAAACGCCCTTTTTATTGACCAGTACTTGCAGAATAACAAAAGTGTGCCATTATATCTAATAGCAAATAGATGAACTAAAATGACACCCCCTTGAGGTGGCTCAATATATAGATCTATATTCTCATCGAGGCACGGATAAAGGAACTATTGTTTCATAAGCTAAGCATCAGTAATGCTCGTTTTAACGAAGCAAACTGGAGTAGGGTATCTTGAATTGGAAATAAACCTACCCAATTGTGGTAATGGAACTGGTAGTCAAAGAGCCATAAGAGAAACGTAAAAGAAGGCAAATATTACCTGCACCCGAATATTTAAATCATTAAATGTGCCAGAAAAGATACTAATTATACCCAAAGAAATGAAAATATTCTGACATGCACTAAATTGTTCAACATTTTGCCAAGGATAAAATCCAAAGCATAGTTCCCATTGATTTTTAAAAATCTGATACATGCAAGAAATACTAATTAAGCAATAAGATAACAATAATTTCTTCAACATACGAATATAAATAATTGAGATCCCATAAACTATCTATATTAGAAAAGAATGCATATTGCACGAAAGTCAATTATTAATTCATAAAGAATCAGTTTAGGACATAGCCTAATCCGTGTCAGTTGGAGGACGTTCAGTACGACAGCATCTGGGATATGGGACTTTTTCATCTCCAAGTACTGATGGACCAAAATCAATTCCCTTGTTAGGATTCTTTAGATAATTATAGATGTCAAAATCATATATTCTATCGGACAACTTTCGTTCTCCCTGACCATCACCCCTGAGATCTCTAAGCTTTATTTCTCTTAATGTTTTCAACCCTGCTGGTGTTTCATTGGGAAGATATGGCTAGCTTAAGAACACTTCAAAGAAAGGGAAGAATAGCTAAATAATCAAGTCCACAAAGAAGTGAAAGCAACTGAATTTGCATAACTTTTTTTTTCTTCTGACAACTAACAATTTTTTAAAGAAACTTCAGGGGAGATCCCTTTACACGAGATCTGAGAATGCAAACTGCTTGGGATTTAATTATATTTGAAAATGAAACTTATAAATATAAAGCAAGTCAACAACTTTGAATTAAAGGGGCTGCCTTTTTCTATATGGGAATGTCCACTTCCTACAGCACATACTTTTATGTCCCAACTAAGCAGGTATATTGAGAAAAATATGCTAACGACCTTGCTGAAGAAATTCAATACAAATAGCATGTCATCATATCCCTCTGTCATTCAAAGACTTTAAGATGCTACTAGGTTTCTTCACAATGGCATCATCATCAATCAACAATTTATCCTAAAACCACGAAAAAGATAGAAAAACGCCTCAAATGAAAGCCCCAAATTCAAAATAACTTCGCTTCCAGTTGCAGTAGCTAGGGTTTTTCCCTATCATTTATTTCTCAAGCACCGTGAAGAAGTTCGAACATACACCGTCGGCTATACAGACAAATATGACTGAAAATTATCAGAGGAGCTTTCTAGGGTTTTTGTTCAAAAGATAAAAAGACTTACCAACTAATCTGCTTGGCATTGTTTATCTGAGCGGTTTCCGGGTCACCATCTTCGGAAACGCTGATTAATCCGATGTCTTTTGTTTTGAGGCAAATCAGTTTGTGATGGTGACAAGGTCAATGTAGGCGAGGTTGAAACGATGTGAAAATTTCGCTATGAGATGAAGAAAAGTCGGAGTAGTTAGACGAGGGATTAGAACGGGAAGAAGTTCAAAAGTAGGCTATTGTGTAGAAATCAGAATTGAGTGAAAACCGAATAATAACGTGTGAGAGAAATTTGGTAGATGGCCGACCTAATGACACCACAGGAATGGTTATGGTTGTGTGAAAATAAAAGAACGTATTGTAAACCAGTTAATGAACAGTAGTACATAACCGGTTTAAGTGTAAATAGGAGGGAGACATATTATAAATAGTACTTAGCTTTACTCTCTTTTAAGAGAGGGGGAGATAATAATCTATTTTTGTAAAATCTTAAGACTTTTTTCCTTTTTTATTAAGAGGGTAACTTTCACCCCCCATTTTGGGGGTTGAACAAAATTATTCTCCATTTGATTGGCCTAAAACATTTTCCACCCCATTTTTCACTTTAGGTGTTTGATTGGTTTTGATTTCATATATAAAAAAAAAAAAAAATTAAATTAAATTAAATTTCATGGTACAGGTTTTTTTATACATGTATTGGCTATTTTTATGGGAAAAAATATATTATTAGAAGGCAATTAAGTGATTTTCCATCTTACACGAAATATATATTTTCTTTTGTACCCTCCCAACCAAACAGATACTAATGGTAAGTTCATGTATGGATAGATAATAATCATGGGGATCGAGAAGACAGTTCACATGTGGGAACATGGCATTTTTTTGAGAGAATAAAATCTTACAATCCCACACATGTTGGCTGAAAGGAATCTGTGCGTAGACCCATAAAATTTAATATAACTTTACAGCTAGACGATATGTCGACTCAACATCATGACCAAAGTGATCTTTTGACCATGATGATGAAGTATCAGTTGTGCAGAATATTAAAAAAAAAAAAAAAATCAAACAAATTCTTCCACACTTGACTTCGAAGCTATTGGCCTAGGAGTAAAAGACGTGATGGCAAAATTCTATTCTGTTCAATGTATATCCATTTCAAGGGAAGCCAATGTTGCTCATTCCTCGGCAAAGTTTGATTTTGCTGCTGATTCTTCTTTTGTTTCATTTATCCAAAAAAAAAATATATATATTACCATAAACAATCCTTAACGGACTGTTCGACGGCCGTTTATTTGATTTTTTTTATTTTTAAGGTAAAATGTGTAATTAAAAATTAAATAAAAAATATGTATAATTAAAAAGTGATTTAAAAAATTGTATAATTTATAATTTGTAATCATTTAAAAAAAATAATAATAACCGAACGCACGGATATTATTGTGTTCGGCTAGAATTTATAGTCTTGATAACAATGTTTGATTTATAAATTAATTTATTTATAATTTTGAGAAAAAAAGTAGTTGTTAAAAATTAAAGAGAGAAAATATATGTTGTTAAAAAGTGATTTGAGAAATTGTGTGTTTTATAAATTGATTTATAAATTAAAAATAATATATTTACCAAATGGTGTGTGTGTTTGATTGCGAATGTGGAAAATAGATGGAAAGAAAATATTTTTCGATGAATTTATTTTGTTTGAAAAATATTTTCGTGAAAAATCAATTAAAAGTGTTTGATTGGTTAAATTTTCTAGGTGAAAAAAGTAAAGAATTTTTCAAATTTCTTTATTTGATTGACATTATTTTTCGTGGAAAATAAAGTAAATTTTTCCTGTTTTAATAAAAAAAAATTTATTTTTTTTAATATTTTTGACACATTCGTATTTGATAATGATAATGTTATTTTCTGAGAAAAAAGTCAATTAACAACAATAAAATTAATTAAACGTGATGTAAAACAAATTTCCACCTAACATGTCAAATATTTCCTACCTAAAACCCAAAAAAATCTTTTCCAGCTTTTTGAGAAAAAAAAAGCGCATGGTGGCAGGACTTGGAAAATAATTTCTTTTCCAAATTTTGTTGTCGAACACTACAATTTGTTAAAAGTTAGAAAATGTTTTCTTTATTCATGGAAAATTTTGACCTATCAAACATACCCTTAAATTATAATAGGCTCAATTTTTATACCACTTTTTAACCACACATCTTACCTAAAAAATTCAAATAATAGCTTTTGAAAATAATAATTCAATAATTCTATGTAGACATTTTTTTGGGATATAAAAATGAGATATTATCGACATGGCGCTTCTTGATTGGATGATGAAGAGTTGAAGCACATGGCTCACCTCTTCATCACTCAATGTTGTGGAGCCACCTCAAAATGTCCAATTAAATGTTTCTGTAGAAGAACGCATAATAATTTGGTAGGTCCTATGTTTGATTCTTATTATTTGAGAAAAATTTTTTGAATAATGATTGATAAGATATTGTATGGTTGAAAATAAGAGAATTTCTTTTGAGTTTATTTGTAGAATATTTCATTATTAAAATACACGGTTAAAATTAAACACTACTGAAAAAGAGTAAAAGAACTATGATACATGTACAGCTTTTTTGTATCCCTTCCGTCCCAATTATATAGGTTGTCTTCCTTTTTCGTTTGTCCCAATTATATAGACTTGTTTCTTTATTTGAAAGTATTTATTTTGTTTGTTTACCAATATACCCCTATTTATTACTTCAAATATAATATTTTTGATATTAAATAAGGGTAAGCTATAAATTTTATTTACAAAAATTATTTTTTCAATAACATTATATATGTTTTCTTAATCTGTGTGAAAAGTCAAACGATCCTATATAATTGGGATGGAGGAAGCACAACTTTTACTTATAACACTGATTGACACAATCTTGTTAATTCACACATCACATCATCTTCAAAATCAATACATCACAATTTACCATATCATACATTGTGTGTGTTTGTTTTTGATGTTAATGAATTTTCCGTCCAATCCTATTATTGCGGTTGTGGTCCCATTCATTAGAAAAGTGTACCGACTGGACACAATTCATTAACATTCTTGTTGACTGAATGAATATTCCGAAATTGTCCACAAGTTCAAATTTGATCATTTTCACTTTGCAGACACGACTTCAGTCGGAGGGTTATTTGGTGAAGACGTGTTTCAACACTTTTTGCACAATCATGATGCCTGATGCAAATACTGTTTCGTCAGACATTATTTTAATATAAAATTACAGTTATAAAATAGGAAAAATGCATTATAATGAAAAATAAACACAAGCATTGTAAATAAAGTTGTACAAAAAAATTGTATAAATATCATAATCCTAAAAGATGAATCAAGCATAGATAAAATGTATCATAAAAATTGAGAGTACTATGAAATGTGAAGTTAAAAATGAAGATTGGTCAGTTTATAATTTCAGAAAAGTTTTGTCGAAGTATGTTAAGGATCAAACTGGTATGATTGTTGGAGAAATAGACATTTAACTTGTAGTGATATTTCAAAAAGACCTGTTGTCAAAAAAAATGATGGTCATTTGGTTGTCAATAAAAAAAAATTTGTAATGTTAAAAGCATTTTTTTTTAACATGTTTTTTATGTATTCTATGTAAAATATATGATTGAAAAGTGGAGAGAAAAAATATGTGTAATTAAAAAATGATTTGAAAATTGTGTTGTGAAAATCATGTTTTTCAAAATCTTTGCCAAACAGAGGCTAAGTTGACAATTTTGCAGCATATCTAACAAAGTATTAATTGTACACAGGGGTGGACATTAACCCACCCAAACCATCGGACCCACCCAAACCAACCCACCCGATCAGCTTGGATTGATTTTTCATGAAAATTGGGTTGGGTTGGGTTCTACAAAAAAAAAAAAAAAAATTATTTGGAACCCCAACCCGCCTCGACCCGACCTGATCCAACCCAACCCAACCCAATAAACTTTTTAAAAATATAGAACTATTTAAATTTCAAGAATTTCAAGGCCATTTTTAATTTGGATGAAACTCAAATATGGTTTGAACATATTTTAGTTTTATTAGCAAGTATTCAATTTATTATATTTGACTTTTTTGTATTATAAATAATTCATTTGAGTTAATAATTGATTTATGAGCATAATTTTTTAACTTTCTATAATTTTTAGCTAATTGGACCAAAGTTCAAACCACCCCACACAACCCAACCCGATCGAAACTTGATTGGGTTAGGTTGAATTGATTTTTTATCAATCCGACCATAGTAGGTTGGGTTTGGGTTGAGCAAAAAATCGACCCAACTCAACCCACGCCCACCTCACATAATTATTCGAAAGTTTTGTGTTTAAATTTTTTTTTTATTTATTATATGTTTTTGAGATAAAATATGTAGTTGAAAAGTGGAGAGAGAAAATGTGTTTAATTAAAAAGTGATTTGAAGAAGAATTGTGTATAATTCGTATTATTTAAATTTGCTTACTTAAGAAGTTAAAATATGACATATTTATATGAATTGTCATGAAAACAAATCTGAAATGCCGTAATTAACATTTAAAAATAATCTTTAAATCGTATAAGATATATTCGGTATTTTATTATAAATTAATTCTTTCAATAAAAGCTGAATTTGGGGATTTTTTGAAAAAGAAGTTCCAATATATGTGCGACACGTAACAATGTCCCTTTAAAAATGTCAATTAAAAATATCTCCTTAAAATTATTCTTTTAAATAAGTAATAATAAATAAATACAATAAAAGTACTTATGTCTTCTAAAAAGATTTTGGGGTCTCAAAAAGCCCGTCCAAACACGTATTAATGACTTTACCAAAGGATTAATTCACTCAAAATGAATCCCATTTATCCATTCTATCGTCCAGAAATAAATGCAGTTAGAACTGAGACTGGACATATGGAGTGTACATGAATTTTAGAGTGTGTTTGGCAAGTGTTTGGTAAATTGTTTATAAACTGATTTATAAATTACATAATTTCTCAAATTATTTTTTAATCATACAATTTTTTTTTTTTTCAATTTTCAACCATACATTTTATCTCAAAATTATATATATATATATATATATATATATATAGTGTTACATGTGTTGCCTGTCTGCTTGTCTATGTCTTATATGACCGTTTTTCCCATGCTTTTAAGAACATAGAAAATATTGTCGCTTACATCAACCTATATGATGGATCATAGAAATCTTAAAAATCATGTTATAAAGAGAGTGATGCAGCGGAATCTAGATGGACGCAAAAATAACTGTAGAATCACGTTGTCTTTATGTCTATAATAATAATAATAATAATAATATAATGCAAGTTAAGAATTTTTTGATTGAGAGATTTACTCCAATTTGTCGGAAAAAATAATAAAATGAAAAAAGTGAGAATTTTTTGATTGATTCACTTCAATTGTCGGAAAAAATAAAAAAAAAAAGTGAAAATTTCAAATAATATTTCAATCAACTAAAAGAAACTTTTCGCAACGCTATAAATGATGATTTTAACGACTTAAAATATAGTTTGACCAAAATAGTAAATTAAGATCCTAAAAAGAATAAAAATAAAAAAATAGCAAATAAATTTCCCATATGTCATCTATATACATCTATCTATATAAAAATAAAGTATATGCTAAAAATAACACATAGTTTCCCGCTCAAAAGAACTTTCTAAATTTGAAAATCTATACAAATAAATAATATGCAAATAAATAAATAATATAACAAATATTTTAACAATTATTATAGTACCTAACATTGTAATTTGTGTTATACTATTAATAGGGGTGGGCATCAACCAGCCCAACCCGTCAAAACCGCCCAACCCAACCCAACCCGATCGGGTTGAGTTGGGTTTTGATGAAAATTGGATTGGGTTGGGTTATAAAAAAAAAATTGTTTGGGTTGGGTTGGGTTGTGGATTGGATGACAAACTCAATCCAACCCGACCCAACCCAACCCAATCAAAATTTTAAAAATATAAGACCATTTAAATTTTAAGAATCTTAAATCCATTTTTAATTTGGATGAAACTCAAATATAATTTGAACATATTTTAGTTTTATTAGCAAGTATTTAATTTATTATATTTGAGCTTATTGTATTGTACATAATTTATTTGAGTTAATAATTGATTTATGGGCATAATTTTTTAATTTTCTAAGAATTTTATTTAATTGGACCAAAGCCCAAACCACCCAACCCAACCCAACCCGACCGAAACTTGATTGGGTTGGGTTGGGTTGGGTTTGAATTCATATTTGGGTTGGGTTGGGTTGATTTTTTTTCAACCCAACCATAGTGGGTTGGGTTCCGGTTGGGCAAAAAACCGACCCAACCCAACCCACGCCCACCCCTAACTATTAATGACATCAAGATTTTAATTTATTTTAATGTATAAACTATTTTTTGTTTTTTATAATAATTATTATTCACTTAATAATTATTTTATTATGTTTATCTATACATATATAAAAAACAAAGTACATATAAAAGTTAAACACATAATTTTTCGCCCAAAATAACTTTCCAAATCTTGAAATCTATGCAAAAAATAATATAACAAATATTTTAGCAATTATTATGGTATATAACAATAAAATTCGTGTTATGCTAATAATGACATCAAGATTTTAATTTATAAACTATTTTTTTTGTTTTTAATAATTATTATTCACTTGATAATTATTTTATTATATTTAAGTCAAAAAATATGTTATATGAGTATCAAAATCGAAAATTTCAGAAGTTTAATATAAAATAACAAGTGAGACCAAACTGTAAAATCGTTTCAAAGATCATATGTAAAAGTTTTTTTTAAAAAACTTAATATCTCATTCATTTTAAATTATATCATTTAAATTCTATAATACTATCTATAAACTATTTTTCTATTAATTATTTTTCTTTTTTATAATTATTTTATTATTTTGAAGTTGAAAAAATATGCAATATGAGTGTAAAATCGAAGATTTCAACTATAAGTTTAATACAGGATAATAAGTGAGAGCAAATTGAAAATGTATTGTCCGTAAAATCGTCCCAAATATCAAATCGTCTCGAAGTTTCTTAATTCGTCTTCTCCTTTTGAAAATCAATTACAATTTTTTTTTTTAAATTCGCAAATAAAATAAATAAAATAAAATGTTGTCAATATCACATAAATATTTCATCCTTTAAAAATAGAAAATGAAAATAAAATAAAATAGGAGCTTTCATTGATCTATTTTTTCTTTTATTTTCATTTTAATAACAAGTAAATGATACGTGCGTTGCACGAAACGTTTTATATTTGTATTGATTCGCGTGAGACTGAAAGTTAAAAAGTTGTTATTTGAACATAAACAATTAGTGTTAAGATTAAATAATTGGACTTAGATATTTATGTTTGCTTAATATTTGTGAATTAAAAAAAAAATGAACCATTAAAAAATAATCTACCAATTTCTTTCGTGAAAAACGAGCACGCTGTAAACAATTAAAATTAGTTGAGCATATGAGACAGGAGCCACTACTACACTGAAATTTTGTTTTTTCTATTGCTTCATATTTTTTGACTCCTACATCAAAATCTCCATTATTAATTGTGTTTTTCGTGCAGATTTTACTTACCTACATGTTCCTGCTCCAAAGATGTTATCACAATAGAACAAAGGAATGCTGCACAAAAACCTCATTTCTAACAAGAACAAGAATATTTTGTTTGACACCTAAGTGTTAAAAACTACCTTTTTCCTTCTAGACTAACAAAGGAAATTGGGAACGCTACACCAGATCCTCATTTTTTCTAACAAGAATATTTTGTTTATCACCTAAGTGTTAAAAACTACCATTTTTCCTCTAGACAACTCAAAATTACATAAATGATTCATTTATAAGTGGACATGTCACAAGCCAAATATCTATGTCCACATGGTTATTTCATCATCATTTCACCCACAATCATTGAATCTTAAAATATAGCACACAACAATGTCTCGTCTTCTTTTTCATCCGAAGGGCCAAAGTTAATTGAAGCCTGAGTTCTTCTGCAAAACAAAATGGTGAATGTTGCAATTATAAAGAAAACAATGGTTCTAAAAGTTTCAAATACAGCCTATAGAGAATTGAACATTGAGTTCTGTAACGCACCTCGGCCAACTCATAAACCCAATGATAATATGTAGAAGGTAAATTAAATGGTATACTGTAAAAATTTTAGTAGTAAGAACTTTTCACAATTGAAATATACTTAATCCAATTATAGCAAAAATCACAATGGCAGCCAGATTACACTGCAAATTGATACATAGTGGAGGCAGGAAAATTCATTTTAAGTTCACCAATCTCCATTATTTTGATCAATATACACAAATCTCTTAAACTGAAATTTTGAGCCAATTTTCATTTTTGTAAAATAAAGTGACGTATTGGATGGAAAAGTGCTAAAAAAGGATAGTATGTATCTAAAAATAGGTTGTACATGATTGATCAGATTAAAAAAAAAATGCACGCTAAGTCTAACTATTTAAAAAAAGTAATTAAATATAATGAATACTTAAATCTTAACCATATTTCTACCAATTCATTTCTTTTTCACATGTTATATCTGATCAAACATTATTGGGACAAATTCTGCAAATTCATAGAATTTAACTACTGAGTAAACAATTAAAAAAAGCCAACCAAAATTACCAAATTACAAATGTTTATTAATTATTAAATCCCTAAAAGCATAATAATAATAGCCTGAAAATAAAACACAAGTGACGTATTTACTGTAACAACATAAAAGGTATGATTATTACTACATGGCATGAATAAATTAGAAGTAAGGAAGAATTCGGAGTGAAATACCCTGTGTGCTCTTGTGGACAACATCCAGACGTAAATGCCTGAAATAAGAAAGTAGCTCCAGCTTTCCAAAATCCTCAATATATAGAAACTTTGCAAAACAGTAGTAGATTTCCCAAGATTCTTCCTACATTTGAACCAAGTTTTTGATGTGCCATGACAAAACAAAGCTAATAGAATAAATACTAACAATTGGTGTACATGAAACTGAAAATGCATGCTCGCATAGAATTCATGTAGCAGAGGAGCCCATCTTAGTCTACAAATTTTCCAACTTTTTTAAATTTTTAGTTCATTATTTCTTATGGTTTTGCTTGTAGAGAGGAAGTGAAAGAGATAATGAAAGCAAGTGCCAGAATGAGGTAAAAAGAAGGGGGGGGGGGTCCTAAAGAAATTTGAAAACCAAGCAATTTTGATATGAGAATCATCAAAGTAAAAAGTGCATTTCAAGATAGATGAAGCTATCAATAAAAGGCTAATTATACAAAGAAGTTTTACATCAATATTAACATTAAAAAGAGAATAGGATTAATGCATATAAAACACAACTAATTTAACCAAAAATAAGAAGACAATTATGCTAACAAATTAAATAAGGGGAAACCTGCAGAAAATTTCCAGATTCTAAAAAATCCTTAGTCCAATCCAACAAGAAATAGATTTCATCCACCAATGACGATTTTTCCCCACCCCGCTCCTATATCATCCCAGCACAAATCTTTCAGCTAAGTGAAATTATAGCCTTATTAACCAATTAATTGTCATACCATGACATTCTCGAAATCCCAAACTTATGGAAAGGAAAGAAAACAAGAAATGTAATGTGTTAATTCATTTGAATTTAATTATATTTCAAGAAAGAGACAATTTTTTAAGATTTATACAACCTATAAATAGTCCATCTAAAACGAAAAATTGCATAGATAAAATTATAGATAACTCAAAGTCAGAAATTTATTGGAGATTTCACCATCAATTTACAATTTAGCTGGGCATTTTCAAAATTCATGAATATAAAAAGGACTCACAAAACAAATTCGTCAAATATCTTCCGTAAAGACTGCAAATTTACAGAAAGTTCAACAGGACATTTGAAAAAGCACATAAATTATTGGCAGAAAAAGCCAAAGATTCAATTGAGATTTACTGTGGATCTTGAGCTCTAAAACCCCTGTGTGCATTTGGTGACCTGTCAATTGTTTGCTCCATAATAACATCAAATCCTGCAAAAATCATGCTAACACCCCCGAAAAATAACAAAAACGAAAAGCTAAAAATAGTAATTAAAATGTATAGAACTCACTTGACATTATTACAAGTTTAGGTGGAACCGAACGAAATCACACTAAAAATAACTCCTCCAATTCCATCGTTGATAGCATCTTCTCGACTGTCGATTTTGATTAACGTTGATGATGAATTCATTAACATCTCCACACAGCTCACTTGTTGGAAACGTCTCTTTACTTGGAAAACAGGAACCAAAAAGAAGTTAGTTCAAACATTGATATTTGAAGCAATTTTTTTTATTTACCTGAAAATGTAAATCTGGGCACACGGGAACGCATCGACGAAAGGTAAACCTTTGTCTGGAAGAACAAAGTTCAACACCCAAATAACAAACTACACTGAAGAAGAAAAAAGTTCGAAACAACCCGTTCAATTTCGATGTCTGACCCAAACCCAGAAAAAACATAAAAATCTTCAGAATACACTTTACAAAAACAACCAAAAAAAGAAGGAAGAGAAGAAACTTACCGACGACGAAAAATCTGTAAGCCTAGCTAGAAGCTTCTGGAGACGCAGCGATAGAGAAATGACGTTGCCCTCTGTTTTTTATTTTTACTAATATATCAACTAAGAAATCGTTTTTGCACAAATCAGGCATAAAATATAAAACGCGATAGTCAAGTGTTTCCGGCTGGCCTTCCTCTTTTATTTGAACATGGGGATTGTAAATGGAACGGCAAGTGAAGAGTCGCCTCTTCTGCACGTTGTTTTTGAATCGAAAGCTGAGATTTTGAGTTTTTTCCGTCAAAGGACTTTTGGAGAATAGAGCAGTGGTAATACTAATGGCGTTGACTCCAAACTTGGTTAAAAGGAGTACCCGTCCACTCCACCACTAAATCAACCAGTAGTTTCATGAGCACTTAAGCACTCTTATTAAAATCACACAATCGAAAAATTGAACAAGGAAAATAGATGACTGGAATTTTTTGTTTCTAAATTGCATGCAGGAAGAATTAAGTAATTAGAAAAAAAAAACATGTATTTCGTGTCTTTAATTTCTCCTTGAATGGACATTTTCTTTTTCACTATCATCATGTCTATGCAAGTTATTCTTTTATTTTCAATTGCATCTTTTACTTAATGCAAGAGCAATAACTCCTATTTTCAATAAATGAAAGCCTGGTGTTCAAAAGATAGATTCTACAAATACACAAAGTTTTACAAAATAATTTTCCAGTATACCTTAAAGAAACCAACAACTATATTAAACATAGTAAACCAAATTGTTGAGGCAAATACATCTAATTAAGGCACGACAGATAACCGCATTAAACACAGTTAACCAATAGCTCATTTTCTAGCATATCCGCATTAACTACAATTAACCAAATTAGTAGCACAACAAATATCCCTTTTTTTTAAAAGTAAATACATCTAATTAATTTTATGAAACTACTGCCACTGGCCTTTATTCTCATCTAATAATAGTCAAGCACTCAAAATCATTGCACAAAAAACTACCAGATTTTGAAGGATGCAGGGGGCTGACATAGTCAGGATTTACAGTTTTTTTTTTATTGGCTAAAATATTAAAATGTAAAAGCTTTATCTCCACTTGAGATTTCTTGTGACAATAATTATTGTCAAATGGCAGATTAATTACCAGAAGAGGAAGGGTTCCGTGCTTTGAGAATTCAGCCATTTCATATTATAGAAATGCAGACTCTGCCCATAATAATGTAGTGGATCAACCTGCTCAACATAAAAAGATAAAGAGCCAGTGACATTTTTTTAAGTAATCCAAAACTAAGATTTGAAAATAGTTTTATCATCACCAAATAAGAATATAATTCACCAATAACTCCGACAAAACTGCACCATTCTACAATTCAAAAATAAGAAAAGTACCCAAAAATCTTTAACTTAATCATAAATATTAACAATAGCAGAATAAATCATGAAACCAAGAAAATGATATCATAAGGTCATTAGATGCATATGAGCATGTAAAAAAATTGCAGCAGAGAAGTTGTAAGCATAATAGAAAAGAACATTTGCTTCTTATATATATCTGAATTGAAGTTCATATGACAATGAAATGAAATGCTAACAGAGTCACAAAACCAGCATTCGATGTAACTAAAACATGCACTACCAACTTACAATACCAAATAAAAGAATATGAGGAATTGAAATTACCTGGTCAAATTTGGTTTCCAATGAGAACTTAGACAACCTTTTCAAATGCTTTTTAAACAACCTAAACTTGAATTGTGCAAATTTGTTTCAACCTGCAATCAGATGAAAATAAAGTAAAAATTGAATCTAAAATAGCAGCAAGGTCAAATAAATTCACTTCAGCACACATCGTAATTCGTTGACCTCAATGCTTCTGTCCAAGCCAGAAAGCAAGTATTGTGTAACATAGCAACCAACCTCAATGAAACAAAAAGTGGTTCAAAACCAAACCTAAGCTCACCCACCTATGACCCACCTTGTGTTTCATCAAAAACATGTTATTAATATTTACATATACTGAAAGCATGAATCGGGTTAAGATTTTTTTCATTTTGCTGACAATGTAAAACCAACAATGCCCCTGCTTCACTCAACAAAAATTGGGATTCAAGATTATTTATTTATATTTTCTATAAAAATGACACATATATTTTGATTGATGGCATACCTTAAAAAATACAAATTGAAGAACTCAAAATCTCTAAAGAAAATAATAAAGATCGAGAACAAAATGTCCAGGCACAGTCAAGGGGATATCGATGAAGTGGGTAAACAAGCAGTACGAGTCTTAGTAAGGACCTCTTCAGTCAGATAAAACATAAGAGCCTCCTGAACATCAGGCTGACGAGCTTCTTCTGGAAGCCATTTGCAATTACCTGTTCCAGATTGAAATACATCCACACAAAATAAAGAACTTTCAAACGAACACTCAAAGATGAACACAATTAGACCGATATCAACAAATAATTATCTCAAAGTAATCGCATAATGGGAGTTTCGGAGATAAAAGCCAAAATGCATGTAGTTTCAAACTTCAGGCTCTCTCTTAAAAATACTAATTTTTAAAAGTAGAGAAGCTAGATGCAAGATAAGACAAGACAAGTCATTACATTCACTTTTGACGTTTTAAAGAGAAAATAATTTTTCGTAGTAATAGACAAATTATGATTCTATGACTAAGAAATCCAAAAAATAAAAAAAAAAAGTAGAGAAAGAAATCTCATTTTATATATTTAGATTTAGAAGTGGACATGTGAAAGAGGAAAAGCAGATTTTAGAGGCTAGTGCTCACCTTAAAGATGCTAATTATAGTTAGAAACTATTGTTGAGAATTTAATAAATATGAACCTGTAAAATGTTTATGTATAGTAACATACAAAAGAGTTCAAATCTCAAACAAACTATTAAACAAAAATGGGTAAAAGAGTTGAAATTAGGTTTCTAGCATTTGATTAATTTGATTCCCAAGGAATGATGAAAATGAAGTTTGACATACTTATTAGTAATTCTCCTAGGGACATGTAAATAAGTTGTAATCACCTAGAATCCCCTGTGACAAATATAATTGTTAGAACTCATGCAATGAGAACCATTCCACGTCAGCCTGCCGCAGTAGCATTGATTTCATGATTAAGGCAAAACATATATTATTTGCAATTCAAAGAATTTTTTGTGTGTGTGTGTGTTTTGATGAAAATTTAGGAAACAAGAGGTAGCACAATTTCTTTGTTGTCTTGGAAAAACAATAATTGATTCACATTAGTCAATTAATGTAAGAAAATACGGGTAACCTATTTGAAAACCGTAAGAAGCACATGGAAAAAAAGGGTTCAAATTCTACGTAGGTAAAGTAAATGAGAGGGGGGGGGGGAATCATGATCTTGAAATAAAATGAATACATTCATATGATTAGTTGTTCAAAAAAAATAGAAAAGGAAAAGAACCATCCATAATACCAAGAGTAGACATATCCTAAGCTTTGAGCGAATAAAGAGGAAATTTTACCTAAGAGATGTGAGTATCAACTCATGGAGTGGCTATGAGTCCCCTGTGTTTAAGAAATTTGATCAAACTACAAAGAGGAAAATCAATTATTATCCAATTAAATGAAAGTAAAAACCTCAACCAAAACAGTGAGAGAAAAAAATCACTATGAATGCATATAAAGGTCAATGAAATAATCAAATTCAACAAAGGAAAAACTAAAAAGAGATGATAAAAAATATAAAGATTTTACTATCATAAATAAGAAGGATAAGATGCCAGTGTTATGATGAGGTATTGAAAGACAAGGGAAGAACAAAATACAAAGATGAACAAATTCATTACATAGTACCCCCATTACTGTGAAAGCAAAATGAAGTAATAATTAACTAATGTATTGAATTAAAGATTTAAATCATTAATACTCACCAATATTTGCAAGAGGCTTGAGTTTCAGCTTTACTGGCCTTTGGCGTCCTGAAACTTTTTTGGGTCTTTGCCACTTTTCCTGATACTGATGTCCGAAGATAACCCTCATCGAAAGTAGCAAGGCAGCAGATTCTGCTACACAGGCTGCTGCATCATTCTTCCGCTTCAATGGCTGGACGACACGATTCATAAATAAGTCATGAACATGGCTAGCCAAATTTTAAGTGAACTAAAGTTCATCTTAACAGACCAAAAAAAAATGCTGGAATTAAAAGAATTGATTTGCTTTATATGAAAACCACACAACTCCAGTGTAATTGTAGAGTAAGAATCATAGAGCATGGACAATGATTTTTGAATAGAGAAGCTGAAAAGCAAAACTCAAGACCAGCCTAAGGCACATATATTGCAAGGAGCTCTGGTTAATTTACTTATCCCAGAAAATAGTTAATAGCCAAGCCTAGACTGTGGCATAATTGAAACTCAAGCAAATATAGTTCACTCAATGTTCCACTCCCAAGTCCCAATGACAGTATAAACAAATAAAGAACGAAAAACGAACAAACTGTTCTCACCTATAAGTTTCACTCACGAACACGGCATCGGCGATTGAAGGCATGCCTTCTTACCTCCATTTCTAGCCAAATAGAATACAGAAAAGCAACAATGACAGAAGGAAAAAATAATGAATAAGCATGTGTGAAAACAAGGAAAAAAGAACGAACCTAGAGCAAGCAAACCTAAATGAATCAGAATTGAAAAAAACGTAGAATGTGAGCCCACCACAAGTAAAAAATAACAATGAACGCATACAGAGAAACACTCACATGAAGATATCAATTATAACAAAACCATGGATGAAACCTATATATAGCAAACAAGATCAACCCAGATCTTTTGTTCAGTCCAGTCTTAAAATACTCAGATAAACGCCTTGAAAGATAGAATATAGACACCAAACACAAAAAAAAATAGACAGTTCTACTACATGTGATTTTCTTAAAGGAATCAAACCCAAACGAGACGCATAATGCGAGAAAATCGAAATTAGTACCTGGAAAAAAATAAAAAAAGCAAATCCTAGACAACAAAAAATAAAAAAAGCAAATCCTACCCTCGGCAAAAGAACCTTAAATCGCCATCGAAGGAAAGCACCAAAAAGGAAACGACTAAAGCTAGGTTCGATTGAGAGATTGGGTGGAGATCGGCGAAGATATTATCAGAAGCTATCGATCTCCTTCACTACCGCTATTGGAAGATCTAGGACGTGATTATAGAAACAAAGAAAGCGCATTTCCTGCTGTGAAGATAGCGTGTTTTTTCGTCCTTAGGAATAGTAATATTAGAAGTGGATTTTATATATAGTAGTGAAATTCTGAGCGTATATCACAAATATATCTATTTTATTACTTATTACAAATTCTATTTAAATGTAATTTTATTTTCTCACTTTAAGCTTTAAGTCAATTTAAATTACAATGTTCAAAAAAATATCCTGGAACGGTAGACATACAAACCGTAAAAAAAAAAAAAGGTATGTTTAATTGTAAATTAATTGTCTTCCTTTGTTTCTCATTCTTAATTAAATATTCATTTCATATGTTAATATAAGAAAATCAATTATATATATATATATATAAATTCGTTAAAAAAAACGTTGGCAATATCACATAAATATTTTTCTTTAAAAATAAAAAATGAAAGAGAATAAAATAGAGCGTCCATCGATCTATTTTTTTCTTTTCTTTTTCATTTTAATAAAATTCTAAGCGTAAATTTTCTGGATTGGTAAACATACGATCCGTAAAAAATTAAGAAATATGTAATTGTACCTTTAGTATAATGAATTGTCGTTCTTCGTTTCTCATTTTTAATTAAATATTCATTTCATATCTTAACATATAAATTCAATATATGTGAGTAACAAATGATCGTACATTACACGGGTGTAACACTAATCACGATAATATAATAGTCTTGCTTAATAAAATAGCAATATTAATTCGATAAAAAATTATAAAATCAAAAAAGAAAAGGAAAAAAAGAATAATTCCTTGACAAATTAATAAGAAGTCGGCCAAATAGGGGAAAAAATGACAAATAGAAGAGTCTAGTTAACAATTATGTTATTTGTTATAAAATCATCGAAATCATAAGAACAACATAGAGAGAGAAATGGAGAGAGTTTAGAGGAGAGAATTTCTCTTCAAGAATTGGTGTAATAAATTGGTAAGTATAGGCTCCTATTTATAGGAGTGGACAATGGCACAATCGTAATATTGTAAAGTTTACAGGGATATAATGGTAATGTCATTCACATATATACATTATTTATAACACTCCCCCTTGAATGACATATTACGCAATTGTCTGCCTCGTTAAAACCTTGCTAAGAAAACCCAATGGGATAAAACTTGAGCGAAGGAAAAAGAGTACAGTTGCTCCCCCTGATATTGGCCATCGTCAATCGTTGAGTCTTAATGTTCAAGTAGAACAAATCATGTATTGAATCTTTGAAGTTCTTCAGTGCTTCAGTGCTGCCTCGTTAAAACCTTGTCAGTAAAACCCAATGGGACAAAATCTGAACGAAGGAAAAAGAGTACAGCCGCTGCCTCGTTAAAACCTTGTCAGGAAAACCCTGTGGGACAAAACCTGGACGAAGGAAAAAGAGTACAGCATGACAGCATGATTCTCCCCCTGAAGTGTGCAATCAAGTATTCATGAACCTTTTGAATAATGATATCATCTTTCTTCTGGAATATATATGAAAATCTTCTTGTGTGTAGTCGATATCATAACATTCTTCATAAGATGTGTATGATTTTCTTCATTTGTTGATATCATTCCAGTATAACAATGTGTTGCTGAATTATAGCTTGTTGATAGCTATGATGATGCCTCAAAAACCTTGCTAGGAAAACCCTGTGGGACAAAACCTCAGCGAAGGGAAAAAGAGTGCATTATTCTCATTAATTTTCATCAATACGCCTCAACTGTTGCCTCATTAAAAAACTTGCTATGAAAACCCTGTGGGACAAAACCTCAGCTAAGGAAAAAAGAGTGCAACGCGTATTTATTCCTTTCATGGAATATTACATGTATATTGGTGCAATCACGAATCTTTTCATTGTATTTTTCACTTCTGGTGAATAATCAAATTTAGAATTCACTTCTGGTGAATAATCAAATCTATAATTCACTTTCATAGATTGCATCTTTCACTTCTAGTGAATAATTAAATATTCATTTTCAAATTCACTTCTAGTGAATAATCAATTTCAAATTCACTTCTGGTGAATATTCATTTTCGTATTCACTTCTAGTGAATAATCAATTTCCCAGATGTCATAAATAGTACACTCCAATTTCACTTTCAACATATTATATCATGGAGTCATTTGTATCATTCTATAGTGATACTAATCTGGGCATATTGAATCTTTCAATGATTTATACATGTATGTTCTTGCACTTTATAAACTGCAATTTCTAATTTTGCAGGAGCATAATCAATCATTGAAATAGATATCAATTTCGACATATAATCTACAATCATTTTACTTGAAATCCCAACGTACCGCGATCAACTGGTACATCAAAGAATACTCCCAAAGTACCGAGATGAGAATCATACATTTTGATCTCACTCATTGGTATATCAAGGAGCTCAAGCTAGTGATTTAGACTATAGTCTATCCACCATATGTCATGCCAGTTCTATGAAAAATTTCGCGCGCAACTAGTCGTCTTTTACGACTGTGAAATATTTTTCATTTGTACATATAATTACTGGCTTTACACATTTAAGCATATGGACTTCAGGTCCTTGAACAATAATCCCTACATTAGGGTTTCATACTTGGCCAAAGAATTATGATTTCATCAATCTTATTTCATAAGAGGGTATGCAGTCGACTTATTTATCGATTCCATCTCAATATAACGTGGAGAGATCTCTTTATATGTTCTATCATCAGGTACCTGAATATCTCATCATTTGACTATGTCCCTTTTACTTACTTTGAGTATTTAGCCTCAAAGGAATCATTTCAATCATTCAAGAGATATTTATTTTTGGAATCGATAGTCATTATGCTTCAGGCATAATTACGCTTCAGGCGTGTTTTCACCATAATGTTCTCAAATATTATCAATCGGCTAAAATGCCATAACACATGTCATTCTTTTAGGGATGTAATTTCAATCATATATCTCAGTGCGCTTTGGTGGAGTGTATGCATATCGCACTTTTACAAATAATAAAGCTTCTTGAGCTATTCCCTGTTTGACATAGAATATTGTTGTATGATAAACAATTTCTGAATAAGTTATTCTCATAAAAAATAATTTGGAACTTTTGATAATCTAACCGTTTATTATAGAACTTCTGGTTCTATACGGTTTTATTTCATTTCTATGTATGAATATTTGATTCAATACAATATCGCTAAACTTCTGGTTCAATACAATGTATATTTCATTTATGAGCTTCTGGTTCATACTATATACATATTTCACTTGTACGTATGAACTTCTGGTTCAATAAGATATTTCACTTGTACATATGTATGAACTTCTGGTTCAATACAACATTTATTTCATCAGTATTCTATATAGTTCAAATCAGTATACCTTTATTACTTTTAGTATACCGAAAAATCAGGTACAATATCCAAGGAAATATCTCATAATCTCAATCTTGTCGCCAAATCTTCCCTTATATCGAAAAAGGTAATGGCATATTATCTCACCTTTTCAATAATTTATTCCATTATTTCTTGATGGAATCCATATCACTGACACGCGGAGCCGCCGCTCTTTTACGCGTTGAATAATGCATTTAAATAGATGATTTGGGAAGAAGGCTAGATCCATCAAAAATGGATATCATACTTTCAAATATTCGCAAATATTATTCCAATCTTCCAGTAAATGATTTGAGAAAAATTTATCGAATTAGGCTCGAAAGATTGAGGTTGCTGATGGATCATGGCATGCCAGAAGATGTTCGCTGGTTGATCGAAGCAAAAGTTCGATTAGCTGGTGAATTACCAGATTCATTTTCTAAGCACAAGCCTGGCTTAGGTAAGAGTACTTTTGCAAAGAAGCGAAGAGCAAAAAGA